>OX101793.1:22392237-22582990 GCA_944452715.1 Ophion slaviceki | reverse complement strand
AAAAAAAAATGTATTCCCAAAGCGTATTTATTAAGTGTAACAACTTTTTTATCAATATATATCATATAAACCTATCAAAAAAATTCATGAAAATATCCTTTTTAGCGTCTACAGTGAGAAGACCCCTTAAGGAAGGTAAAGTCCAGTTTTATCGATCACGGCTCGTAGGTACGTGATTTGTAATAAATCAAATTGTGCTTTGGTTTTCGCGAGCTCGTAAAAAGCACGATTTCACGTACAGGTTTGGAAACGTGTAGGGTGGCGAGTGACTCGGATAATGAGGCAAAATGTAGTTCTCGCTTCTGCCGCGTTGAAGCTCTGCTGCCTTAGGGCTGGGTTTCACCCCTTAAAGCCGTTTTTACGCTGATAAAAAAAAGTACGTGTCGCTTAGTTTTCAATGCTTCAAAACATGCATAAGTTTCAACAAAATCGAAGGACGACACCTGAGGGATGTTCCTTGTGAGTTTCGGCATTGGCGTCTGATACCGGGATCCTGGTAATAGTCCTGGTTTTTTTAAACGTAGGTAGCTGGGTGGTGGTTTAATAAATTGCTTATCAAACAAAGAACAGCAGGGAGGGCATAAATACACAGAAAATAGCAAAAAACGAACGAGAACATCGAAATAAAACAAAGAAAACAATTACAACAGTTTTAATCACATAATTTCTAATTTAAAACAATCAACATTCATAAAAGGTGACGTTTACGTAAATAATATTTTACTTTCCTCTCAGTCTGTGTCTTAATATTGTGAAGTTTTAATCAGTCCTGCTTAGCATTGCTGAAGAATAAAATAATAATAATGACTTGGTTCAAAATTCTAAAAAAACTTTATGTTTCGTCTTTATATATGAATACAGTATTTGAGCTGTCAGTCTAGGCAATCAAATTCCGAAACAAGACTTATAATTACTGACATTATTTGAAGAAAAAAAACACTGAAATTAAGTCATGTCCGTAATTTTATGACCCGTACATCATGGCTTAAACCCATAATTGTCTTAAGTAACCCTTATTGGGCCTGAAAATAGGGTTTTGTTCAATACCGGTATCCCGGTATTGGAGTCGCCAATACCGGGGTTGTAATACCGCCAACATTCATCCGGGATCCCGGTATTCATGCCCTATGTGTGATCGAGCAGGTTTTTTCGGAATAAAGAATATTTTCCAGAGCAATATGATTGGAAAGTGATTCGGTTTTTTTTCTACTGATCCTATAGTGAGAATGACAATTATAAGTGATTGAAAAAAATACTCAAGTTTGCTCATTAACGGCACGTCTGAATATCAAGCCAGAGCAGAAGACTTTCGAGACGGTAATGTATAATATATTTTAAATCTGTTGCGACGTCTTTGACACTTCAATGCGCGGAATTGGGACTTCCCATTTTCGGTGAAATTCTTCGTCTTGCGGAATTAAACACTGAATACTTTCCACTATCGTTTTTGAAACTTTTCCGACAGTTCGGTACGATGCACCCTTTAGGTCCTTTCCGAATTTAAGGTATTCCTTCCGCGGAGGGCCGTATTTTGTGGGGCATGAGCAGGGCCGTATTTTGTGGGGCATGAGCAGGGCCCTTCTGAATCATTAGTCAATTACAGTGGCGCTTAATAAAAATAAGTTACAATCAATTATTATACCAAACGATAGACTCGAAAAAAAATTCGCGCGAATTTAGTAGATTTGGATATATTTACATTTTCTCTGAAACATCGCGGCTACGAAAATTCTTCTGCTAGTGACATTTTTCTAAGTTTTGTCGTTAATATTTTCTTCAAACAAACACGCGTTGAGCAGTTTGTAATAGGCATTTAGAGTCATTTGGTGTATAAATTATTAGATAGAAATGTGGCCAGCGTGTCATGTCCATAAACGGGGGAGATACCTATAGGCGACGAAAAAAATTTGCTGATTTTCATGATTTTTTTTAAAGGAAATATTTCTTCACCCTTTTGTAGTATGGTACAAGTATTTCGTTTATTGCAAAATGTAGCCATTTTTTCGTAAAATCGAATCTTTTTGTTTCTAAGCGTACCGTTTCATCAATTTTCAACATTTCTCACTTTTTCTCGGTTCATATTCTGCGTATGAATGTTAACGAAAGAAAAATCTTCGTTGGTTTTTTTTTAGATTAATCCCGTGGAGGCTAGGTGTCACGCCGTTTGACAATTGCCGCAACCCGTTTAGATGACCGTGCCATACTTTCGTTATTTTGAAAGATTAATCAAAGCAAAAATACCACGTAACAGGCAAAAGTACGAATAAACCATACTAAGTCTCAGAAAATGGGGAAGAAAGATTTCCCAATAAAAAAATCATGAAAATGAACAATTTTTTTCTCGCCTAAATGTATCTCCCCTTAAAGTGTCGCATAAATGAGACAATTTTTAGAGTCGTAATTTTTCGTCAAAAGTTCGGTAACTTGGCTTGAAATTTTACCAGTATAAAGGGATGTATTTTTACTCGATTATAGACGAAAATCAGTGCATTGTTAAATATTCGGGTTTGTGGAAGGAATACCTTAACAGACTGTTTACTTTCTTTTGACACTAGAACGAAACACGCCAACATGATTCAAAGATTTTGTGGAAGTTATCTATAGCTGTATATCTATATCTAAAAGACCCCTGCGTGGCGGCGCTCCTAGCGGACAGATGAGTAACTAACTTTGTGCGTCACTAACGGTGACACTCTTCGTCACTAAAAACGCCGAAGATTCCAAGCCTGTGTGTATCACCGGTGTTTATACATATAATACACATACATACATATAGGGTGTCCTGTTATGAATGGATAATCCTGCAACTGTCGATAGGTCAGATCATGTCCTACTATATGCTGGAATATCAGTTTGGTACAAGTCCCACGGCTCTCGAGATAAAAGTCTTCTGCTTTTGGTTTTTCGGATGCCATTTCTACAAATGATAACTTTTTTTACCCGGTTTTTGAAAAAAATACTCTTGGTTATTTCTTTTATATAGAAAAGTCTTCTTTTTAACCTTAAATGTTCAGGAAACTTTATGAAAAAAGATCTTGTGCAGAATTTTCATACAAGCCAAATCGAACATCTGACTTTGATAGGCTGCGGTGTAAAAAAATGTACTACGCATATCGTGCCAATTACCTTAAGGGGTTATATACAGTTAAAATTTCCGAAAAATCGATTATTTTTCAATTTTTTTTCGCAATGTACATATATTTAAGTACACACACAGAAAATTTCTTGTCAATCCGGTGAAAATTCTCGAAGTTACACGCACATTTGTAATGACGTGTCAGAGCGTTCGAAAGTGCTGTTGAAACTTTAAACGCGTTTTTCTCAAAACTGTGTTTTTTAAGTCGGCGAGCAAGATTTCTCGGAAACGGCTGAACCGATCAGTCTCAAATTTTAACACAATCTTTTCAAGTATATTTTTCAGTAATTAATCGAAGCTTTTTTCTCACCGATAAATATTTTCCATTTTATAAACAATTCAAGGCCTACATTTTTGTCAAAAATCGATTTTTTTTGAGAAGCTGCCATTTTGTCAAAAATGATTATTTTGCTTATTGCTTCGATTAATTACAAGGTAATTCATTATATTAACGAAATATTTTTGTTTTTTTTTCAGCAGCTTTCAAAATAATTATTTTCACAAATAAAAAATGTTAAAATACAGTTAAAAGTTACCATAATATGTGTACGAATTTTAACGAGATTTAAAGGTATTCTCAAGAAAAATTCTTGAAAAATCGATCTTTTTGGGCCTCCTGACTCTATCTTGAGGGGTTAGGCTACTCTAGAGGCCGAAAAAATAGGCTTTTTAGGAATCTTTTTCCGAAAAACTACAAAATAAATCGAGATTACAAAAACAGGTGTTTATCATACATATCACTGACTGTATACAATAATTTTTTTGAAGCGATTTATTTCAAAACGCCGGCTGTGCAGCGTTTATCTCAAAACTGCATTTTTTAAGTTGGCCGGAAACGTAACTCAGACAATTTTCAACCGATTCACTTGAAACGTTGAATATATCTTGAAAAATACATTGTCTATGGAAGTACGTAGGATTGTTTTTTTTTCATTGCATAGTTCATTTGTTATTAACAAATATCTGGCGAAATTTGTCACTTTCCAAAAATTTGCCTAAAAAATCGTCAGATAATTGTTAATAACAAATGAACTATGCAATAAAAAAAATCCTACGTACTTCCATAGGCAATGTATTTTTCAAGATATATTCAATATTTCAAGTGAATCGGTTGAAAATTGTCTGAGTTTTGTTTTCGGCCAACTTAAAAAATGCAGTTTTGAGATGAACGCCGCACAGCCGCCATTTTGAAATGAATCGCTTCAAAAAAATTATTGTATACAGTAACTGATATGTATGATAAACACCCTTTTTTGTAATCTCGATTTATTTTGTAGTTTTTCTGAAGAAAAAAATCCCCAAAAAGCTTTTTTTCGGCCTCTAGAGTGGCCTAAGGCCTTAACCCCTTAAAAAGTTGCTTAATTATTGTCGATTCATATTATGTGTAGAAATGGCATGCGAAAAACCAAAAGTAGATGATTTTTTTTTAATAACTTAAAGCCCAAAATCTCGAAAACCGTGGGACTTTTACTAAACTGAAATTCCAGCATATAGTAGGACATGATCTGACCTATGGACAGTTAGAGGATTATCCACTTATAACAGAAAACCCTATATATATATATATATATATATATATATATATATATATATATATATATATATATATACCCACACACATACTCGTGCATATTCATCTCGGGAGAGTTCGTTGCATTGCAATAATGGTCAGATAGATGCGGTTCTCGCGAAAGAATGGAAGATAAAAAAAACTATAATCCCCAATCGAACGGTAGCCGTTGTTCATCGTTCGAGATGAAATTTCGCGCGTCACGTATTCGAGCATCGGTCGAGAAACGCGCGAAGAGGAATGATGTACCGTAAGGTCGAACGAGGAGAATAATGAAGATGCGATATAGCCGGCCGAGGAGTATCAACAGAAGGCAAAGCACGACGAAATATTTATTCCTACGTTGTGGTCGTCCAGGAGATTTCGTCGGTATCTATTGAAACGAATGCTGGCGCGACGATAGTCGAGAGCGTGCGTAAAAAATCGTTTTCTCACTCGGAAGATCAAAGATCGCGTCTGATGTTTTTTTCCCCTCCTGCGTGTATGACTAAAAGGAATTTCGAACGAGTTTTCGATAAAATTCGAAATTGGTCGTCTGCTCCGGGAAAGTGACGTCTACAGCGTGCGCCCGAGTTCCTCATCAATACTGTTTCGACGACAGACCGTTCTGCTTTCTTTCTTTCGCTTTTTCTTTTTTTGTTCCACTACTTCGTATACTCACCGGAATGGTAGCGGCTTTCATTTCGCGTTAGTCTGCGATTTCCGCGCCTCGCGGCTGCCGAATTCGAGTTCGCCGCGGAGTTTCCCGTAGATCCGCCGGAACCCGGAGGACTCGCGATACCAGCGGGCACTAGCCGGCCTCCTGCATGCAACAGCAACACAAAAAAAGAACGGCACATAGACACGACAGCTCTCTACGGCGACGAGGACGACTCGAAACGCGCGACGAGCTCAGATTGACCTGTTTGGTCTCTCTCTCTCTCTCTCTCTTTCTCTCTTTCTCTCCCTCTTATTATGTTCATTCTAGCGCGGAGAATAATTGCACGAGCTATTCATCAACTACCTTGTACTAGCTAGGCCAGCTAATTTTGAGGTCACGAATGGCACATCGAGAATTCACCTCCGTTCAAGGAGGCTCGAGCCTTCTGGTCCAGTAAAAGAGACGAAAACCCAGCACTTTTTAGCGGAGGATATGAATTTTTGTCTGAAGATAGATACCCCAATAAAATTCTGCCCCTCAACTCACCCCAACCCTAAGAAATAGGGGTTGAAAACTTAAAAATCGCCCTATCTCGATAATTAATAACCCGATGAAAAAATGTTTTAAGCAAAAGTTGTTTAGAATAATAAAATACGTATAAAGTTATCTGACGTCCAATCCCCTATCTTTGAAAATAGCGGGACAAGAACACGAGAGCACCCGAATTTTCGAATCGTTTTTCTGCCTCTATTTTCAAAGATAGGGGGTTGGACGTGAGATAATTTTATACGTATTTTATTATTCCAAACAACTTTTGTTTGAAATGTTTTTTCATCAGGCTGTTAATTAACGAGATACGGCGATTTTTAAGGTTTCAACCCCTATTTCTTAGGGTTGGGGCGGGTTGAGGGGCAACATTTCATTGGGGTTACTTTCAGTATGCAACCATCTACCTTCAGTCAAAAATTCAGATTCTACGCTAAAAAGTGCTGGGTTTTCGTCTCTTTTACTGGACTATTCCACCGATTGCGTTTGATAGACACGACCTTTTTTTTGCACTCGCGCACAAGTTTCTCGAACATTCAGCCTCGAACTTTCTGCCAGTTCCACTGCGTATTTTTGCGTTAAAAACCGCGAGGCAGTTTATTACGAAAAACGTTCAGTTTATTATGAAATCGTGACATTTAGCGCCATCATTAACGTTCGAAGTGAACGCAATTTATAATTTCCATTGAAAAACTGTGCTAAATTGACTGGATTGAAATATCTTAGTCGAAATCGGCGAAGTCGGACTTTTTTTTAGAATGACGTGGATGTCTAAAAAAAATCGGTATCCTTCTAAATTTATCGGTGAAACGCTTGAGCCTCCGTCATCTCACGAAATGGTTTATCGGACGTGACAAAATAAATGTTTTACGGTTATTACTGATAGAATTTATAAATAATCGGTTTAAATGTAGTTTATAATGGTAATAATAATATTGTCAACTCCATTAGTATACATTATATATTTAGAGATTACTAATAATATAATTAATAATAATAACAATCATTAGATTATTATTAACTATTACTATTTATTATAATATATTTATATTACAATAATAATGTAATAATAGATATATAATAAATAATAATATAAATATATAATAATAATAATGATTATTATTAATTGCATTCGTATAAATTCTATTATAAATTATTTTTAATCTATAATATTCACAATAATTTACAAGAATTCATCGGCTACGAAAATTGTTTCTTCGAAAGCAGTGAATCCTTGAATTTTCGTTTTTCGCCCATTTTTTCTCGGCTATTTTTCGTGGCGTTTAATTCATTCGTCAGTTGAAAAACGAAGACAAAGAGGGAATAGCTCGCACAATTATTCATCTCTCGTTTAATCTAGACGTGAGCCTAGTCGCTAAATGAAAAAAAAATTAAACCACCACCCCCGCTATCACCGTTGCAAACCGCTAAATTCTACAGTGTCAAAATCGTGCCGCTATCCTGACGCTGAGCCCACCGAGACCTCCGTCCTAGCAACTCTCTCTCTCTCTCTCTCTCTCTCTCTCTCTCTCTCTCTCTCTCTCTCTCTCTCTCTCTCTCCCTCTCCCTCTCTCTCGTTCAGCGAGGTTCTCCCGAGATTCTCCCTTGTCACAAGGGAGAATCTCGGGCTTAATTAACGCGACGTCGCACCTCCATCGCAATTAATCCGTCGAGTGGTCCGACGGCCAGACATTCGCGCCCTCGTTTCGGATGATCTCTCTTAAACCACTGTTCTTCCTCTTTTCATTCTTCACAGCCATAAAACCCAGCACTTTTAGCGTAGAATTCGAAATTCTGACTGAAGATAGATGGTTGCGTACTGAAAGTAACCCCAGTGAAATTTTGCCCCTCAACTCGCTTCAACCCTAAGAAATAGGGGTTGAAAACTTAAAAATCGCTCTATCTCGATAATTAATAGCCCGATCGAAAAATGTTTCAAACAAAAGGTGTTTGGAATAATAAAATACGTATAAAGTTGTATGATGTCCGACCTCCTATCTTTGAAAACAGCGGCACAAAAACGATTCGAAAATTCGGGGTTGACGGCGGTGTTCTCCCGTTTTTGTGCCGCTGTTTTCAAAGATAGGGGATTGGACGTCAGATAACTTTATACGTATTTTATTATTCCAAACAACTTTTGTTCGAAACATTTTTTGATCGGGCCATTAATTATTGAGATACGGCGATTTTTATGTTTTCAACCCCTATTTCTTACGGTTGGGGCGAGTTGAGGGGCAACATTTCATTGGGATTACTTTCAGTATGCAACCATCTAGCGCCAGTAAGAAATTCAAATTCTACGTTAAAAGTGCTGGGTTTCCGTCCGTTTTACTGGACTATATCCGTACCCTCTTCTCGTGACCCGTGAAATTGTGAGATTCTTACTGTCGCACGCGTCCGAGCTATACCATCGACTGACAAAGGATATCGACGAGATCAGCCGCACTCGTGTTTATTCTACGCTTCGATCGCTCTCGCTCGCTTCGACTATATCCGCGTCGTGCTTACACAAGGAGTGAATAGCGCTTGCCCGTTCTGTTCTCAACATTTACGTATTATGTATGTTCCACACGTTTCGCGCTCGCTTCGCGCACGTTCGCGAGATTTTTTTTTTCTTCCTCCAACAGCGTAATCAAGCGACTATTGATCGAGTCCACGTGCACGCGGGATACGGCGAGAAAAACGCGGATTTATTCGCTCGGAACAAAAGTTTCCGATCGTTTTTGATTGGAATTCCGCTTTCAATTTTGGTTTATTTCGATTTTTTTTTTCGATACGTGGAAAAAGGTGAGTTTGATGGGTTGAGAAGCCTGTGTAAGATGGACATTTGGAAAATTATATTTTTATCTCGTTACAGCAAAAGGTCTTGAGGCGGAAAACCAGTTTGGGAGAACGTTTTTTTTTTGTGATTTTCATGATTTTTTTTTACGAGGAATGAATAAATAGAATTAATTTAAACTTTGGGAATATTTTGTACACATTTTAAAACAAATATTTCAATTTTTTCGAAGCATTTCCTTTGAAAATTTGGGACATATAAACTGCTGCTCATCGAACGTTGCCATCAGACTTTGGAGTTTGTGTACACTCTGGAGACCACAGTTTTTTATCGGAAATCAATACGGTTTGAAGATTACTTTCAGAACTCGTTTTCCTTCCATACGAACCTAACTCTGACCAAAAATGAAAATTCCATTTTTTAGAGGTATTTAAACAAAAGGGTATGATTTTTGACATTATTTTATAACCTTTTTTGCTATAAAAATATACTTCAAACAATGATATCACCCCAAATTCAGGTTCATATGGAGCATAATTATATAAAGAAATTAACTATCACTTTATACAATTATAGGTCAGAAAGTTTTTGAGTTAGAGTGTACACAAATTGAAAAAAAGTCGTTTCAAGAAAAACGCGGTTGAAAAAAAATGACCGAAAGCAAAAAATTCAAGGAAGTAATGAATGATTTATACTACTTTGGGAACATATTCTTGAATAATTTAGCTAACAAATTTATGGAATTCAAAAAAATCAATTTTTTGAGTCATCTAAACTAGTTTCCCGCCTTAATTTTAATTTGTGCAAAGATTTTGTGAAATTATCAAAAATTGACCGAGTTATGACGATTTTTGTAAACCATCGCCCACTGCGCTATGGCGGACTTTTTTCTTCTGCTTTTTTTCGAAACTGTTTTATAAAACGGTGTCAGTCGGATCTCAAAATTTGTTAGTCCGATTCACTCCAAACAGGACAGGGCATAGTTTACATTTTATTTCGTATGACGAGATGTTTTTTCAATATATTTATCCTTTTGTTAATACCAAACTATTCAATTTTTTTCGTTGAAAATCGTACTTTTTCTCCACAGCTTACCATTTTTGTAATTTTCAAATTAAAAAAAAGACAAAAAAAAGGATAT
Organism: Ophion slaviceki; assembly: GCA_944452715.1. NCBI lineage: Eukaryota > Metazoa > Arthropoda > Insecta > Hymenoptera > Ichneumonidae > Ophion > Ophion slaviceki. The sequence continues at coordinate 22,573,178 of OX101793.1, read as the reverse complement.
TTGGAAAATGCAATTATTTTTATTTCGTTAGACAAAGGGTCTTAACTTTAATTTGCGGCGAAGATTTTGTGAAATTTAAACAAATTGACCGAGGTATGACGATTTTTGTGAAGCATCGGCCACCGCGCTATGGCGAATCTTTTTCTTCCGCGTTTCTTTTTTTCGAAACTATTTTATGAAACGATATCAGTCGGATCTTAAAATCTGTTTGTCCGATTCACTCCAAACAGGACAGAGCATAGTTTACATTTTTTATTCGCATGACGGAATGATTTTTAAATATATTTATCCTTTTGTTAAAACTATTAAATTTTTTCCCGTCAAAAATCAATTTTTTTCCACAGCTTGCCATTTTCGTAATTTTTAAGATGTCAAAAAAGAATTCGGTCATAGAAAAGTTTAATTATTATACCAAAAGTCCTTTATTCTATTTTTATTTTAAGATGATCCTACTTGCTATAAGCACTTACACCGATCGGCATCAACTTTCTTTAAATAATAAGAACTCCATTGTTTAACAATATTTTTCAACGAAAAAAAAACTCAAACTCGCCAAGACTATGTGTTAATTGTGTGTAAAATTCCGAGCTCGTGATTCGAATACTCTCATCGGAAAAAAACATTGAAAATCGACCTCTCAATTGGACATCAAGCTTAGACAGACCCCTCAAATGAATTATACGTTTCCTCGTAAATTATAGCCAAATCAAATAATCCTCACCACGGAATGAAGGCGTCCAAATATACGTTTCGTTGCTCTAACAGCAAGAAATACCTCCCCGGATTATTTTTTCTTCCCTCCTGACGGTATTGATTCAAATCAAACCTCATTTTTTTCCTGCCACGTGTATCTCGGATTTCCCGAGCCTTCGAGCACCAGACAGTGAGGCTAAAAAAAACGAGTGGGTCGCGCCATTGAAAACGAGGAATTTTCACAATGTACGCAATTTCTCGAGTAGCTTTGAGTTTGCATTGTTCCTGTTTGCCTTTTGCAGCGAAGAATCGATTTGCGAGCGAGTGTCGACTTTGACAATCGGTGAGTATACGAGCGGTGTGTGTAGGCTCTTTTATATGTATAGATCTTTTTTATGCGCACACGGATACGTGTGTGTGCACGTATGTAAAGAACGCTGGAGTTACCGCTGATAATCTACTCCCGCTTGTTAGGTAGTACTCTCTCTCTGTTATATTAGGTAACGGTAACCATAACTGATATGCCTCGCACCGTATACGATGCTACCGGCTCTCTGCACACGATATACCTGCGAGTTTGATCTCCCGGCTGCTTATGGCGTTAAACGTCGTTGTAAAATATCATTGCCGCGTTGGCAGGAATTCCATCAGGCTCGTGTACCGAGAAGTTCGTGCTAATATGAACCCCAATTTCGACAAATTCGTAGATTTGGATGGGCATTGAAAATCGGCAGTTTTCCGGGTCTAATGGAATTTCCGAAACTTCCACAACTTTTTGAGGGGTTGGGCTACTGTGAAAAATTCAAAAAATCGTTCGTCAATTGAGAGAAATCAAATTGAAGATGGAGGTCCAACATATGGTGCGGAATCGCAGATTTAAGGTTGATGATTGCAACGATAGTAACGCTAGTCAAACTTTAACAAGTTTTTTTTCGAAACTGTTTTTCAAAACCGTGTACACGATTTCTCGACATCATCCCGGGTTGAAATTCCGAACTTTAAATGCTCCGACGGTTTAAAATTCCGAATTTTAATGTTCCGAAATTCAAGATGGGGCCGGGTGGAAATTCCGAACTTTGAATGGTCAGAACGCTCAAAACTCCGAAAGAATAGTACCCCGAGAGATCAAAACTCCGAAAGAATTTTACACGAAAGAACAAAACTCCGAAAATCTTAACACCGTCAAAATAATTCGGCTATGGAAGTTCTAAAAGTTTCAAAATTTTCAATAAATCGACGAATTATTTCAAGAATTTTTTTTATTGAGAAGTGATTTTGCGTCAATTTTGAAATTGGTCTAGACAATGTTATACGTTCTACATCATTTACAGTCAACTGTGTAGACTTTCGCTGGCACGATCTTGACATGAGGGCCGGGTTGAAATTCCGAACTTTGAATGCGCCGACGGTTTAAAATTCCTAATTTTAATGTTCCGGAATTACATGGTTCGTCAAGATTATGCTAGCGAAAGTCTACACAGTTGACTGTAAATGATGTAGAACGTATAACATTGTCTAGACAAATTTCAAAATTGACGTAAAATCATTTCTTAATTTAAAAAAATTCTTGAAATGAATCATCGCTTTATTAACAATTTTGAAACTTTTAAAACTTCCATAGCCGAATTATTTTGACGGTGTTCAGATGTGCGGAGTTTTGGTCTTTCGTGTGAAATTCTTTCAGAATTTTGATCTTTCGGGGTAGTATATTTTCGGAGTTTTGAGCGTTCTGATCAAAGTTCGGAACTTCAACTCGGCGCCGAAATTTGGCACACTCGTTCAGTGTGATAGTAGTTTCGTCTTGACCGACGTTTTTCTTCTTAACTTTTTCCTTTCATTAGTTATTAACAATGGCATTTTCCCTCGAAAATTATCGCAAAAAAAATAAAGATTTTTGTTTGATGATTGAAACACTATAACAAAAAAAGCTCGGTCAAGTTTTAGCCAATATTATCTATATTGGGGATTTTTTTTCCGTTTCGGATCGATCGGGTGGCTGAAATCAAGTATACCGATGAGCCTCAGAAAACGGTGTACACGATTTCTCGACATCTAATGAACTGATTGACTCGAAATTTGGTACACTCGTTCAGTGTGATAATAGGTTGGTCTTCACCAACGTTTTCATTAGTTATTAACAATACTGTGATTTTTCCTTTAAAAAATCGAAAAAAATTCAAGATTTTTTTTTGATGATTGAAACACTATAACAAAAAAAAGCTCGGTCAAATCCTAGCCAATATTATCTATTTTAAGGAAAAAAAAGAAACTTTCTTTTGTTTCAGATCAACCGAACGGCCGAAATCAAGTACACCGATGAGCCTCTCGTGTTCAAAGGTCCTCTACGAGATTATCTTTAACGTTTTTAATTATTAATATTTTTTAATGAAATTTTGTACCCAACTTTACTAACGAGGGCGATGAATGAAATTTGGTACGCAATTTCGTTAACCTTTAGGCGAGGACAAAATTTCCTGATTCTTTTTTTAAAGAAAAGATTTCTTCACCTTTTTGGAGATTCAGGGTATGTTTTATTACTACTTTCGGCTGTTACACGGTTTTTTAAAATCAATCCTCGAAAATGGCGGAGGTCTGGCACGGTCTTCTAAACTGCATTTTTAAAACATGCCGTGACGTATAGCTAAAAAACAACCGACCGATTCCTTCTAACCTTCTTGTTTAAAACGTGATGAAAAACCGCAATTTTTTCCTCGCCCAAGGGTATGTTAACGTACATACAAATGTAATGACCCCCTTAAAGTACATACAAATGCAATATCCCCCTTAATGCAAATACAAATGCGATAACCCCCTTAATGTACACACAAATGTACGAACCCCCTTAATGTGAATACAAATGTCATAACCCCCTTAATGTCCATACAAATGCGATAACTCTCTTAATGCACATACAAATGCAGTATCCCCCTTAATGTACATACAAGTGTGATAACCTCCTTAATGTACATACAAGTGTAATAACCCCCTTAATGTACACACAAGTGTAATCCTCCCCCTTAATGTACATACAAGTGTGATAGCCTCCTTAATGTACATACAAGTGTGATAGCCTCCTTAATGTACGTACAAGTGTAATAACCCCCTTAATGTACATACAAGTGTAATAACCCCCTTAATCTGCATACAAATGTAATGACCCCCTTAATTTACATACAAATGTAATGAGCCCCTTAATGTACATACCAGTGTAATAACCCCCTTAATGTACATACAAGTGTAATAACCCCCTTAATGTACATACAAGTGTAATAACCCCCTTAATGTACATACAAATGTAATGACCCCCTTAATGTGCATACAAATAAATCTCCAAACCATTTTGCAATCAGCTTAGTCATTCCCTCAAAATGAATTTTTCACAATAACCCTCATGTTCGGGTCTTCACAGTAGCCTAACCCCTCAAGCTGTAGCTCTGACATTACTACGAAATTTCGACTACTCAACGAGGGATTGTATCGAAATTGCACTCTGTGCAAGTTTGCTCGGACTTTGCGTACAAACTGAAGTTATGTACGTGACAACATCAATAATTATAATAACGACAGTTGCAGTCAGTTATTACGCGATCGGTAACGCGAGGAATTTCTTTAAAAAAATAAAAAAACCTGGGTGAAACGATAAAAGTAACGGGGCTCCCACGGTATAGGCTCTCGTCTATAATATCGCGGGCATATTTTTGTTCGAGAGCCGCGCGAGATAGCTCACGAGCGAATTGCAGCGCGCGATCACGAGATTTTATTGTCAGGGCCAAGGTAAGCCGAGCGGAAAATTTTTATATAATACGTGTCATATGCACGTGGATCGACTATGGAGATCCCGAGCGATCGGGTGTCATTTTTTTCCCCTTCGAATCCAGGACTTGGGTCTCGCTTGAGTAACGAGAGTCTCGAACGGACCGGAAAAACGGGAAATCGAGATCTTGCGATGCCAGATCGTGCGTGATCGCGTCACGTTTGTGACATTACAGTGTGATTGTCCGTGTGTCTATCTATATATATACATGGGGTTAATGCAAACAAGTCAGGCCCCCGGAAAAAAGCAGCGTGCATGCAACGAGCAATATTGCGATCTACGACAAATTATACGTGGCAGAAGAAGCTACGATTATTACGGAACGTGTTTGGTGAATGTCACGATCGATCGGTTTTGCTTATTTTTTTATATGCCGAAATTAGCGCGTTTTTTGCTATTTTTGAGAGGCCTCTCTGCGGGCACTTTATTCGAGGAGGGTCCAGCTGTTTTTTTTTGCGCAATTGTAAATGATACTGGTTTTTTGAGACTCAGACGTGTCCGATGAAAATTCAACCTTTATGCTTTTGTGCGAAGATTCGAACTTTGAAGATTCTCAAGCTTAAACGAACTCACGAGAAACGTCACTTTGGTGTAATGAAATAGAGACATTGAAAAGAACTTTCGTTGCGTTCCAATGATGCAAACTTCAGCCCCATTAAGGGGTCTTCTCACTTTAGACGCTAAAAAAGGCTATTTTCATGAATTTTTTTGATATGATTATATTATAGATATTGATATAAAAGTTGTTACACTTAATAAATAAGCTTTCGAAATACACGATTTTTTAAAAATTTATTTAAATCACTATTTATAGACGAAAATGGTAGTTCAAAAAATGTCCTAAAAAATGGTAGGTCTGCGCTGTTGATGAAATCTCGGATATGGATCATCCGAAACAAAAAAAATCAAACGGTTTTTCGATTCAGTATGTAAATGGCTATAGCGCATATCATACGATTTTTGATATATGCAAACATAACAAAATGGCGGACATTTTTCGGAAAAACAAATAAAATCGTTTTTTTTTCACCCTTTTTGGAAAAGAAATAGTAAATAATAAAATTTAAAAAAATCCTTGATATGCGCTATAGCTATAGTTGTAAAGAATGTGTGGTTAAAATTTCATAAGGATCGGTTGAGTAGTTTCGAAGTTTTTATCAACAAGCCGTCGAAAAACGTTGTTTCGAGAAAAACGCGTGTAAAGTTTGTTTGGGTTACATAAGTACATTAATTTTTTTTTAATGTATTTCGGAAGTGTATTTATTAAGGCCTTAGCCTACTCTAGAGACAAAAAATAGGCCTTTTGGGAATTTTTTTGCCAGAAAAACTACAAAATAAATCGAGATTACAAAAAAGGGTGTTTATCATACATATCAGTGACTGTATACAATCATTTTTTCGAAGCGATTTATTTCAAAATGGCGGCTGTGCAGCGTTTATCTCAAAACTGCATTTTTTAAGTTGGCCAGAAACACAACTGAGACAATTTTCAACCGATTGACTTGAAATGTTGAATATATCTTGAAAAATACATTGTGTATGGAATTACGTAGGCTTTTTTTTTATATTGCATAGTTCATTTGTTATTAACAATTATCTGACGATTTCGTCAGATAATTATCTACGAATCTACGAAATCGTCAGATAATTGTTAATAACAAATGAACTATGCATTATGAAAAAAAAATCCTACGTACTTCTATAGACAATGTATTTTTCAAGATGTATTCAAAATTTCAAGTAAATCGGTTGAAAATTGTCTGACTTATGTTTCCGGCCAACTTAAAAAATGCAGTTTTGAGATAAACGCTGCACAGCCGCCATTTTGAAATTAATCGCTTCGAAAAAATGATTGTATACAGTCACTGATATGTATGATAAACACCCTTTTTTGTAATCTCGATTTATTTTGTAGTTTTTCTGAAAAAAAATCCCTAGAAAGCCTATTTTTTCGGCCTCTATAGAGTGGCCTAACCCCTTCAGTGTAACAACTTTTATATCAATATCTATAATGTAAACCTACCAAAAAAATCATGAAAATAGCCGTTTTTAGCGTCTAAAGCAAGAAGACCCCTTAAGGAAAAATACGTATCTAATCCTTTTCAATGCACCACCATACACATGAGTTTCAATAAAATCGAAGGCGAGCACCAAAGTGACGTCCTTGTCAGAAGCGGTGCAGCTGAACTGATCGAAATGACAAATTTTGGCATTTATCACATTTGATTGAAAAAAAAAACCAGTGCGCCTTTTTGGCATTTATCGATGGGAGCCTCAGTCCTCCAATGCCATAACCGAATCGCAACATTCACCCAAACGTACGTGGAAAACAACATGCGGAACGTCGAAAAGCCGAGCACACAGGAAACAAAACAAGGCGCAACACTGAATGCAACATTTAGGGGTTGCAAGTAAAATCGAAAAGGGGATGAAAAAAAAATCGATTTGAAGTGTCAGTCGCCGTATTGTTGTACCTGAGTGATAGCGTTTCTCGGAGTGCGTGACTCGACGTTGCGTCCGTCTTGCACGTGGTTGGGGTCGTCCGCCAGCGACGCCGCCACCCCCTCCCCCGCCACCACCACCACCGCCGCCGACGCCGCCGCCGCCGCCTCCGCCTCCGCTCCCATAACCCGTTCTTTCACCCCCGCTAATGCCAACGACGCCACTGCCGTTTCCACTGCCTGCTGACGACACGTGCACAAAGAAACATGTCAGGGTGCGTTTGGCACGATTTCAAACGATCCCGCGCTCGCGCACCCTCCGCTCTCTTCACTCCCCGGCCTCGTCGTGAAAACGCAATTGATTGGACACCAACGTGGGCTGTTTCGTATTTTCATTGCGTGTAAACATACTAGAGGGAACGTCACCAACTCCAGAGGGTGGGAAAGAAAATATTTGTCGAACTTTAAGGGGTTACCCCCACTTGCGATTTTGAAAAAATCGATTTTTTTTTGCATTTTTTTGAAGTATAAGTATCCGGGCCCATACAGAAGTATGGGCCCGGAATAGATGACTCTATGTAAGTTTACAAAAAAATATTTTCTTCGTGTAAACTGAAATTGAAACTTTAAACGCGTTTTTCTCAAAATGGCATTTCTGAAGTCGGTGATCAAGATTACTCGAACACTAATGAACCGATCTTCTTGAAATTTTGCAGGCTTATTTAATACATAAAAATGTAGTCTTTAATCGTTCGATTTTTTTTTCGAAAAAAATGGCCGTTTTATAGCCAAAAAACGGCCGTTTTTTTTTCGTTAAAATCGAACCATTAACTTTGACTGTCCGCCATTTTGTGAAAAATGAATATTTTTTAAAATCCTTCGACTAAAGACTAGTTTATACTTATATTTGACTAAATCCATCCGCATTTTTTTTTCAGATGATCCACTTCGCCGCAATGTTGGTCACCGCAAACCGTGTATATAAAAACATTATTTCATTGACGGCCATTTGCCACTAAACAATGTAATATTTTTCAATAAAAAAATTACTGAAAGTTCTTCAAGATGTGTTCTTTAAGATGGTATATTGATCGATGAAAAAGTTTTGTAGTTTCCTTTAAAAAAATTCATGAAAAAGACCTTTTTTTGCGCTACAAGTGGGGGTAAAGCCTTAAAGATGGCACCGTCGATCTGATACCGAAAAATTTCTATTTCAGCCGCTAAATGTTCACCGTCGACCTTAAAATAATGTCACGCAAAGTTTAGAAGCGTTTTCTTCGAAGAGACCTTTTTTTATATTGACGCGCAGACTAGGATAACTTTTTCAAGTCATTACGAAGTTGCGGAGCATCTTCCGACCTAAATTCTTCACAGAAATCCCTATGGATTTTTCCATTTCTCGAAAACCTCATGGTGTTGAAGTTTCCATAGTTGGAATTCAACGAAAATCCTTCTCTTTCCTACTTTCTAAACTCCCCTTTTGCAGTTTTGGGTTATGGATACCTAATAAGGATTTTGAAAAATATTTCAGTGATGTTTGTAGCTTAAATGTGAAAAAAATGAGCAATGCGAAGAGAAACAAAAAATAAGACGGTTGCATACAAACGATGCAAACTTCAATACTACAAGACCTCCCTGCTGTAAACAATGACATTGAAATTGGCATCATTGGAATGCAACGATTTTTTTTGTCCATTCTCCATTTCTTCATTTTTATGCATAGCCACGTAAAAATGTTCGAGCGATTTTCAGAGTCAAACAAATTTTGAACAGTCAACAAGAATGACTTTTCGTTGCATTCCAACGATGCAAACTTCAACATCATTGTATCGTTTCCGTATTCTTTATCTTTGCCAAAAATGAATCTTTTTTTAGATGCTCGCCATTTCCTTAATTTTTTTGTCTCCATTCAAGCACAAAAAGACCGTAAATTTACGGCTATTTTTTCGGGCCTCTGGAGTGTCATAACCCAAACAAACTGTGCTGTCAACAGCGACTCATCTTTAGAAACGGAATCGCCCGTGGTACTTTCACTCCGTACATTTTCGCTCCAACGATCGGAGACATCATTTTAAGGTTCGAGAATGTTTTCTCGCCGCCTGATACTTCCTCTTCGACGCGTTGACCGACGAGTCGAGGACACTGCGCCACGAAGGAATTAAATGATGACAATAAAACGAAGCTCCAAAGCTCGATACGAAATCTTGCATTTATTGACGCCTCGGCCGAAAAACGATAATCGATACAAACGAGAGACGAACGGATACAACGATAAAACGATGATCGCGGTTGCGCGATAAAGTTAAAGTCTTATAACGAGGTTTTCCTCGTTTCGCTCCGCGAAGCCTCGAAGCAATTATCTCATCCGCACAGATCGAAAGTTTCACGACGTTGAGATTCACTCTCGGCGTTTAATCAATCAACTAGACCACGGAGTTGCTCGAAGCCACGGTGAATTTATTCCGTTTGCTTCGTCGAGGTTTCTTCAGCGCCTCCGCCGTTTTTACATCGTTTCTTTTCGCCGGCAGTGCTCTGTACAGGTGAGGCATTAAGGGGGAATATACCTTTGTACATTTTTTTGCACTTTTTTCCTACATCTTCCAGAAGAGAAGAAGAGCAAGAGAATGTTGAATTAGAAGGACAATTGTATGGTCCAGGCATCGCCGATTAAAGGTAAACACGAAATTTCCATGATTTTACAGTACTTAAGGCCTTAGGCCACTCTGGAGGCCGAAAAATAGGCTTTTTGGGGATTTTCTTTTCAGAAAAACTACAAAATAAATCGAGATTACATAAAAGGGTGTTTATCATACATATCAGTGACTGTATACAATAATTGTTTTGATGCGATTAATTTCAAAATGGCGGCTGTGCAGCGTTTATCTCAAAACTGCATTTTTCAAGTTGGCCGGAAACATAACTCAGACAATTTTCACCCGATTCACTTGAAATGTTGAATATATCTTGAAAAATACATTTTCTATGGAAGTACGTAGGATTTTTTTTATATTGCATAGTTCATTTGTTATTGACGATTTTTAGGCAAATTTTTGGAAAGTGAAAAATTTGCCTAAAAGTCGTCAGATAATTGTTGATAACAAATGAACTGTGCAATATAAAAAAATCCTACGTACTTCCATAGACAATGTATTTTTCAAGATATATTCAACATTTCAAGTGAATCGGTTGAAAATTGTCTGAATTATGTTTCCGGCCAACTTAAAAAATGCAGTTTTGAGATAAACGTTGCACAGCCGCCATTTTGAAATTAATCGCTTCAAAAAAATTATTGTATACAGTCACTGATATGTATGATAAACACCCTGCTTTGTAATCTCGATTTATATTGTAGTTTTTCTGAAAAAAATCCCCAAAAAGTCTATTTTTTCGGCCACTAGAGTGGCCTAACCCCTTAAAACTTTAAACCCGTTTTTCTCGAAAATATGTTTTTAGACACGTAGCGCTTCGAGTTTTCAATCGATTGACTTGAAATTTCAACTGTAGCTTCTTGACAACATTTTCTAGTCCACTACGTAGGATTTTTTCGATAAGTTGAAATTTAAAAATTTTATGATCGATATTTGACCGATTTCTTTACGATTTTTTTTTATTCTAACGCCATTTTTTTTAATCGATATTTTGAAAAACCTCTTCGTATTGAACTAATTTTTTTAATCTACTTTCAAAATATTTTTCGTTTTTTTTTCTAGCTTGAAAATTATAACCTGTGCGAACACGCCTGTAGAGGACTATGAAAAAAGGAGTTTTCTTTCATCGACTACTAAGCCGCCCTTTGTTTCAAAATAATTTAAAAAAAAATATATTTTAAGATTATTAAATTAAATATTATTAAATAAGTCTTAAATTATTTTAAGACTTGTATTTTAAAATTATTTTAAGACTTGTATTTTAAGATAAAAAACCGAATTTAAAAATATTATTCGGTTTTTTTTAAATAAATTATCAAAAATGACCCTTGATTTTGCGCTCATAAAGTTATATTCCCCCTTAACGCGGCAGGCCAATCCTCGGCAAGTGTATTTCCTCGAGCTCGAATAAATAAAATGACGTCTCTGTCAGTCTCCTCTTTTATCTCCTTTTCCTCTTCCTATTTGCTTTCGTCACGCTGGAGATGCAATTCTCGCGGAGGCCTCGCCAGGCGCTCTTCTCGCCGTGTAAAATTGTCTCGTTCGAGACGCTCGATCCGTTCGTTCGTTCTGCAATAGTCTTCCTTGACAATCCCAGCTGTTTGCAATGAAAGAGGGAGGGTATAGGAAAAAGGATGAAGAGGAAGAGAGAGAGAGAGAGAGAGCTTGAACTCGCATTTTCTTCATCTTCACAATCGCCACTATCCTGCAATTGTCTCTACACAGTGAAAAAAAAATTACACGAACTTTGCGGTCTGAGACCCGCAATTGAGTTATCCCTCAACGTGACAATGTCTTCCCGATGCAAAAATAGACCCAGACCCAATTACTGCTTGAAGACCCAATTACTATGACCGTTGGAGGACCCAAGTCGAAAAACTGCAGGGGCGAAGCACCATATATCGGATAGTTGCTTAAGGCGGGAAACCAGTTTAGGAGTACGTTTTTAAAGCGATTTTCATGATTTTTTCTGACGAAGAATGATTGAATAGAATTTACTCAAACTTTGGGAATATTTTATACATATTATCAAACAAATATTTTAATTTTTTTGAAGCATTTCCTCTGAAAATATGGTCGACATCAGACTTTGCTGTTTGCGTACACTCTGGAGGCCACAGTTTTCATCGGATATCCATGCGGTTTGAAGATTACTTTAAGAATATGTTTTCTTTCTATATGAACCTAACTCTGACCAAACAAATTGAAAATTGTATTTTTTAGAGGTGTTTAAAGAAAAGGGTATAATATTTGTAATTATTTTATAAACTTTTTTGCTACAAAAATATACTTTAAACAATGATATAACCCCAAATTGAGGTTCGTATAGAACGTAAGTATATAAAGAAACTAACTATCACTTTATAAAGTTATATGTCAGAAACTTTTTGAGCTAGAGTGTACACAAATAAAAAAGTCGTTTTGAGAAAAACGCGTTTATAAAAAAATTACCGAAAACAAAAAATTGCAGGCAGTAATGCATTATTTATACTGCTTACCGGTTAATCTGCCATTAGTTTTACTAACAATTGATGGAATTTAAAAAAAATCGATTTTTATTTATATCTATTATAATCGATTTTATAAAGATATTACTTTTCGCCGGCGTGATGAAATATTTGTTGTGTTAAAAAGTGCTGTTTTCATTGAAGTAAGTCCGAATGATTTATGACTTTGTTATTTATTGTGAACTGCAGCATTTATTTTACTTAATAAATATATAATGTTCGTAAAAATAGCAATATTTACAAAAATATTACTGTTTATATTCGGCCATGTAATATCTTAATATCGGATACTTCATCGAGCCTAATATTGGATATCCGTTTGTCCCAAAATGTCCCTACCTGATCAAAGATTTTAACTCATAAAGACTGATAACACAGGTCAACAAAAATGTGTTTTTTTAGTTTGTATTTTAATAAGCAAGTTTTGATTTTATACATCGAATAATACCCAAAATCTTCATTCGTTACTTATAAAGTTTGCTTTTGTCTTTTTTACCTTGATAAATAAGTCTTAAAGTTTTTGGTTCATAGTATAAGCAGCAGAAGCAGCACGTTTGAATAACCAAACCAAACTTTATCTGATAAAACGTTATTTTCTCTCATTAGTTAGGTGAAAAAAATCAAAATTTGACATTTGGAACCCACACTCAAAATGTGTGTTGACCGGTGTAATAATTACAAACTTCAAACAATAAACGTTTTGTTTTGTGTTCCATAAAAACACTCACCAAACATCAGACACAAGAAAAATGGAGCCCAGAGACAAATGGACAAGAGAAATTTGGGCCCTTACATCGAATATCCGATTGTAGGCAACCCTTTTGAAAACCACTATTTCTATCATTTTTTGTAAAACATATAACTCAAAACATTCAAACGTAACGTATAAAATGATGATTAACACCTTCTCGTATATGACCTATAGATCATAAAATCCCCAAATATGAAGGTGTCAGCAATAGCTTACTTTTTTCGCATCTAAACAAACATACCCGATATATGGAGCGTCTCCCCATTAATTTATGTTCCCCAATGGGAAATCTGGTTCCGGGTCCCTGGCTACCCCCCAGTGCGTCTGTAAAATGTTTTTTCTTCGCGTGTACTTGACCAAAGTAGACTTGGTCTAGGGGCATGCAGAGTTTGCCCAGTGCACACTGTGCAGAAAATATCGCACGCGGAAGCGTCTCTTCCGCATCTGGCTGAATGTACTGTTACGAGCAGGGCGTCTAGATCCCGAAGAGGGGCCCGCACGAGCAACGCGACCCTCGCGACTACGTACCTAGGGCTTCTTCTTCCGCTGTGTGTATCTCTCGTGATGTGCAACGTGTACACACACACACACACACACACACACACACACACACACACACACACACACACACACACACACACACACACACATACACACACACACACACACACACACACACACACACACACACACGAATACACACACGCACACACACACTCGAACACACACACACACACACACACACACACACACACACACACACACACACACACACGAACACACACACACACACACACACACACACACGAACACACACACACACACACACACACACACACACACACACACACACACACACACACACACACACACACACACACCACACACACACACACACGCACGCACGCACGCACACGAGCGTATGAACAAGTGCATACGGTGTGTTGTATGAAGTGTGGGGTACAGTGCATAAAGTACACGAACACAGCGCGATGCTAACGATTGCACGAGAGAAACATGCACGCTTGAACCCCGGAGAGGAGCCAGAGAACCGAGATATATAGAGAGATTTTTCATCGCGAGAATCGTCGTCGCCCGAGGCGTTTTCGAGCTGCTGTGCAACCGTAACGGGCTTTTCTGCATACTCGGAGAACTCTCCGTGACGTGTGTACTCTTCGTTTCTTTTTTATCGCGCTCATTGCCTTCCCCATTTCGTACCGAGCTCGTGACACACGCTTTCGCGGGAGCAATATATCTACCGTCGTTTGGAAAAATCGCCTTTTTTTCGTCGCATCCGTAGTTAATTTTTTCTGCAGCCGATTCAACGCAGGCGTTGTTTGCGGAGTTCGAACGTTTCGGCGATGAGTGGGGTATTTATTTTTTTTTGTTTTTTTTTTTTTTTAATAACCCTGATTAGGCTACTCGTTACAGTAGCCTAACGCCTCAAAAGCGTTTCTGTCGAAATAGCGTTGTCATTTTCAAATGTTCTTTCACGGGGGAATCGGTATTTTTCGTAGGATTAAATTGTAATTTTTAACGTTTAATAGGCAACCTTTTAAAAGAACTGCCAAATATTACTGAGAAATATTTCAATCTTTTCATCTTTTCGCAATTGACGTTTTTAGAAGAATTTTTCGAAGAATTTCTCCAAAAATCAAGTTGTCCGAAAAATTCTTGGTACTTCTCTACTGTTTTAAGGCTTGGGCCACTCAAGAGGCGGAAAAAATTGGCTTTTTGGGGACGTTTTTTTTTTTCAGAAAAACTACAAAATAAATCGAGATTACAAAAAAGGGTGTTTATCATACATATCAGTGACTGTATACAATAATTTTTTTGAAGCGATTAATTTCAAAATGGCGGCTGTGCGGCGTTTATCTCAAAACTGCATTTTTTAAATTGGCCGGAAACATAACTCAGACAATTTTCAACCGATTCACTTGAAATGTTGAATATATCTTGAAAAATACATTGTCTATGGAAGCACGTAGGATTTTTTTTTATATTGCATAGTTCATTTGTTATTAACAATTATCTGACGATTTCGTAGATTCGTAGATAATTATCTGACGAAATCGTAAGATAATTGTTAATAACAAATAAACTATGCAATATAAAAAAAAATCCTACGTAATTCCATAAATAATGTATTTTTCAAGATATATTCAACATTTCAAGTGAATCGGTTGAAAATTGTCTGAGTTTCCGGCGAACTTAAAAGATGCAGTTTTGAGATAAACGCTGCACAGCCGCCATTTTGAAATGAATCGCTTAAAAAAAATTATTGTATACAGTCACTGATATGTTTGATAAACACCCTTTTGTGTATTCTCGATTTATTTAGTAGTTTTTCTGAAAAAAAAAAATCCCCAAAAAGCCTATTTTTTGGCCTGTAGAGTGGCCTAACCCCTTAAATCTACGGTAAGATAAGCTTTGTATGTATGTATTGTGGACTTTAGGGGAATATTTCATATATTGCGGAGGATTTTAGTGAAAAAGATGGTTTCGGTTCATAATCTTCAAGTTTCCATAATTCAAGCGCGACGAGATTTAATTATTTTTAATAGATAACATTTCTACTTGACCGATGTAGACCATGAAAATGACTAGAACACTTTCACGTATTCTCGTTAAAGATTTGCGGACGCCAATTAGCAGAAAATAAACAATTTTTTCATAACACTAAAAATAAATAAATAAAAAAACGAAGTAAAAAAAATCGTTGCTTTCGAAGGATGAAAATGTCAACGCCATTCGGATCAACTGCTGGTGTGTACTGCACTAATTGGTCTAATCGAAGACTAATTGAACACTAATTGAAGAAGTGAACTAATTGTGAATTACCGACAAAAATATTGTCTTTTAAAATCGTCTGAGTCATCGGCCTCCACAATCGCGTCCCCCCTCAATGTACCTTGCGGCCATTGATTCTGATGCAGTTTTCTTATAAAACTTATCGGCACTTCGAACCTCCTCATTGATCGTATCCACGTCCACGAAAAAAAAAACCGTCCTTAATGATCGCACGATTCAATTCGTTCGATCGATAATACCGTCACGACAAACCGTCCAATCCTACGAACAGGTTCTACTACTCCGCATTTTTTGCCCTTATTCTTTTTAATTCGTTTCCCCGCGCGATCTCAGCGTTTCTCGCTGACCGCGCATTTTTCACGCCCGAACCGTTTTCCAGACTCCCCGACTGGGTCGAATCTCGGGCGTGCTACGAGCGCGCCCATATCGTAATGCATAGTAAACGCGTGCGTACCTACCAGGGAAAGGTATACGAGGCATAAAACGTGCGCGAGATTTTTCTGAGGGGGCCGCACGTACGCGATATCGACAGGCCGATCGTTAGCGCGAGAAGAAAATCTCCTGATTGCGTCGCCGCTCCGATTGCGTTCAACTATTTTTACATAGAGCCCGACCTCGATCTCGATCCCCGTATCGAGAAGGGAGGCAAAAAAAAGGTCTGGGACGGGCGATTGCCCCGACGATTCGTTCGATCGCGCTTACCGATGTTTACGAAAGTCCCCGGTTTGCCTCGAATATGTTTACGAAAAAAAAAGAACACCCACTGTGATCGATAGGAGAGGAATACATTTACGAATATTCTGTAGGGCTTAAGATGACATAATACGACACGACCTCAATATCTTTTCAAATATTCGCGTTATACGACACTGGGAAAAAAAACCAATTGAATGAAAAAAATATATTGGTTGATTGAAATAAATGTCTGATCGCGGAGTGCCACCGATATATGAGATTGTTACAATACTATAAAATATTGGAAAATGTGATTGATCCAAATAACATGTTATTTTATTTGAAAATCTTTTCTGTTCTCTGAATATCTACATTATCCTTCAAATAAAATGATATTCTATTGAAATCATTCTATATACAATCCGTAGACGTATGGATGAAATAATTAAGCGGTTGCTACAACATTTTTTATTTCGTACAAAAATATAATCAATAGAATGAATTATTTCTTTACTGCGTCGAAACGAATATGCCACGAGACGTAAGTTTTTCTATTTGTTTTAAATCTTAAATAAAAAGTGAGCATTAGAATGATCATCCACGATAATAGTGGAGAGACTATCAGATATCCAATGGAATATCCATGGAGAGAATATCAGATATTCAACTGATAAGAACAGATACTACACTTTGATCTTAGCCACAGGCCAAGAAGCGATACTCTTTAGAGTTTCTCCGGCGTTTAAGTAGATTTTCGGTTCGCGCTACGCTTACGAGAATCGAGCGCGCGTGCGGCTTCTAGCGGTTACTCCGAGAACTACGGGTTTCCTCACACCTATAATTTCGGTGGCGCTCGGCCATGATTTGGTTGAATTTTTTCAACCTAATGCGCAAGAAACTAATTTTATTTCGCATAATTTTTTAACCAATTCAGACATTTGCTTAATATTTTTCAATAAAAATAAAATATTAATATTTTAACGAATAATGTACTTGAAAATCAATATCGGATATGGTGAAAAAAAGAAAATAATGTGTTTACTCAATAGCAATTTTATCTGAATCAAACGAGCGAAATTCAATTTTTCTTGTGTACTCGAATCAACAATATTCATGTTATGAATTTAAACCTTCTGCCTACATCGAAAAAAAATATATATATTTTGCAACAGCTTGATATTCATACTAAATAAATGTGTAATTAATTTTATGAGTGAATCACTTTTTCATACAAAACAAATGTTAAATTCGCACATGATTTTATACCCGTTACTGTGGCCTAACCTCTTAAGTAACTAATATCTTAAAACTGATTCTATTTCTCTATAATAACAAACTTTATGGATATACCCTTGCCTTTGAATTCAAACGTCGTCACTCATTTAAATATTCATCGTGAAAGAAAAAGTATGTCATCTTAAGCACAACTACCCTAAATATTAGCGGCAAAGGGGTGTCAAATTGCACGTGTTGGGGATTTCGAACGACCCAAGCAGCGCAGCTCCCCCCAACGAAAATTCTTCTTTTTTTCTTCCAATTGGGTGCTCGTTCGGGATACTCGTTCACTTGGAATAATAACGCGAGAGAGCGTGGCCAAAGGAGGCTGCCCCGACTCCATACCGATATTTCGTCCAAGAGCAGCGTCACTCTTCCAAAGCCTTCGATCGCTAAATTTATCCCGGTTGCGACGAAAATAATGGTTCTTCTCTCGTTGACAAGAGAGAACGAGACAGGATGCTCTTTCTTCGTCGTTCCACGCCACGAAAGCGTGCACCAATCAGGGCCTATTATCTTCGTCAACAAATGGAGAAGCAAAACCGGAAGGTCGTGCGAGTCAACGGTGAAAAAAAAAGGAAAATAACGATCAGCGGCCGTGACTTGGAGCGTCGAATGATTTCTGGCACTCGAGATCCACTTAATTTCCATGGTGAAAGTATCCGTCGCGACACTCGAAAGCCGCACAAATGAATGAAGAGATCGAGAAACATTCATCATCGTACTGGAAGAAAAGTACGAAACTGAAAGACTTTCGCCGAACCTCAAATCTCTCGAATCCTTGACACCGATGGAGAGCTGTGGTCGCGATGTCGCGCGAAATGGACTTCTTATACTTGCGCACGTATTGGGGGGGGGGCATCGCTTTATAACGCAAAGAAGAGCTTATGGCGGAAATTACGTCCACGAGGAAGCTGAGGGACCTTATGACCCCGAAATCGTATGACGTTGCAGTTTGCATCGTTGGAACGCAACAAAAACTTATTTTGATGGATGTCCAAAATATTTTTTTTGCAGATTCGAACTAGATACATCACTCCAACGTTTTTCAGGATCTTCGTTAAAAAATCTACACCACAAATTGGCAAGAAAATAGTTTCGTTATTAATGTGAATAAAGAAATAAGGGAAGAAAAAAGAATTTTCGTTGCCTTCCAACAGTGCACACTTCAACATCATGAAATCGCAGATTAAGGGGCTATACCAGCGTGACACTTTCAAAAAATCGAATTTTTTTGCCTTTTGCGACAGTTTATACTTTCAAGAATATCCTGTAAAAATTTCAAGACCGTATCTCTAATCATTTTATCTTGCAAAAATCGATAGTTAAATCTTTAACCACGTTTTTCTCGAAATGAGATTTTTCAAATTTGCTGACATTGTAACTAAAAGAGCAATTATCCGATTGACTTGAAATTTGAACTGAGTACTCTTGAATATATTTACTCTACAATGACGCAGGATATTTTTGATTGGATGAAAATTGACGATTTGGCATTGAAAAAAACGACCATTTTATGGGCAAGAAAACAGACTTTTTTTCATAACTACGCCATTTTGTTAGATTTTGATATTTTCCGAAAATCCTACGTCATTGTACAGGAAATACCTTCCAGTTTAACGACATTTTTTCCTTTTTCGGTTTCAGCTACTCAATCGGCCGGAATCATGTCAGCAGTGGAGGAACTTTTTTTTGGCGCCTCCGAAGGCAGCGCATAAGTCGCTTGGATCTCAATATTTTTCTATGAAAAAATTATGTAATATAGGTCAAACATAGCCAAATATATTCTTAATTTTCCGAAACATTTAATTGAGTACTTTTCTTCCAAAAACTTCCCGAAAAACACCCAAATTGTCAGCGTTCACACTGGTACAGCCCCTTAACATACTGAATCTAAAACCGTTCGATTTTTTTGTTTCGGATGATCCATCGCCGAGATTTCATCAACAGCGCAGACCTGCAATTTTTTTAGGACTTTTTTTTAACTACCATTTTTGTCTATAATTAGTGACTTAAGGAGAGATGTACACCTAGATGGTCGAGGTCGAGGATTTAGAAGCTATGAACATTCCGTCGACCGTAGAAGACCTACACTATGGGCCTGGTATCGATGATTCCATGTAGACAAATTTCATGATTTATTCATTCCCAAATTTTCAAACGCGTTTTTCTCAAAACCACGTTTTTCGAATCGGTACCCAAAATTTCTCGAAAACCAATGAACCGATTGCCTTGAGGTTTTTTGTGGTTATTCTATACACCATTATCTAGTACTTGTCATAGGATTTTTTTTCCGTTACTTAGTTTTTGTTTTATAGGCAAAATAATAACTAATTTTTGGCCCAAAAATCACTTTTTATGTTCAAACGTCCGCCATTTTGTCATAAATCGATATTTTCAAAATCGGCTATGACAAGTACTAGATTATAGTATCTAATTTAATAATATTTTTTGTTTTTTTTTTCAGATTTTTTTTGAAGAAACGCCGGTGGGTACCGTATACGCAGATTTTTTTTACGACGCTCCAAGGGTCATACAATATCCTTGTATATTTTCTATATTTTTAAATAAAGAAAATTAAACATATTTTTGAATGTATATACTTTTAGATAATTAAAACCCCAATCCGAAATTTCGAATAGTTTTCCTTGAAAAAATTCACAAAAATGACCTTTATTCCGGCTCCTACGTGTATATCTCCCCTTAAATAAAATAATTTTTTTTAAATGTATTTCGAAACTTTATGTATTAAGTGTAACAACTTTTATATCAATATTTATAATATAAACCGATCAAAAAAATTCATGAAAATAGCATTTTTTAGCGTCTAAAGTGAGAAGACCCCTTAATGAATAACATTTAGCCAATTGCGGTACAAATGACTCCAGCGCATCCGGTATTACGCGATATTTTCGTGCGGTATAGCATATAAGAGTCTCTCTCTCTCTCTCTCTCTCTCTCTCTCTCTCTCTCTCTCTCTCTCTCTCTCTCTCTCTCTCGCTCTCTCCTCGGTATACGACGAGCGAGCGATACCTCCGTAGGGAATTACGCAAAAAGGGGAAAAAAGGTAAACAGGCGCGCACGCGCGAGCGCGACGAAGCGTTGAAAAAGCGCATGAAGATCCTGGTCGGAAAATCTGACAAGACTTTCCCGGCGTGTTACGTTATAATGTTCCATTGTGCGTGTACGTGTGTCTGTTTGTGCCGGACGATTCTGGTAGGCTGGGAATCGGAACGCGAATTCATACGTCGTGCATATCGTTTTTTTTTTATTTTTACTTTTTCTCCAATTGTGACGAAACTCCGAAGGTTGCACCATGCGTGTGTTGCGAAACATTTGCAGACTTTTTTTTAATTTCAGGGCTTCTTTTTTTACGTTTGCCTTGTAATAATAGATCGCGCGGTCGTATTATCGTGAGGGACGTGGACTAAGAGCGATCTCCGTAAAGCACTCGACCTCCACTTCTCGCTCTCTGAAATACTCTCCGCAGCGTAGTGGGCGAAAAATTCGTCTGACGTTTCAGCCGATACGTCGTTACGAGAAGGAGAGAGAGAGAGAGAGCGAGAGAGTGAAAATCTGCAGGCAGTGATTTATGCATTAAAAAATAGGCGCGGAAGTTTGGAGTGAGAAGCGTGAAAGAGCGCGTTGTATATTTTTAGTAAACGAATATGATACCCATAAAGTTAGCTTGGCTATGATGTTGAAGTTTGCATCGTTGGAATGCAACGAAAGTTAATTTTGCTTCTATTGCTCACATTTTGGTCGTCGATTGGGAGTACGAGAACCACCGAATGGTTTTTTTTGTCCTCATTTGGAATTCACGATCTTCAGCATGGTTGTTACGCATTATTGACTCAGAAATTCTCTGACTTTCAAGGATTTCCATACAGGTTTTGCAAGTGTTCCAGGGAGATTTGGGTCAAATGAAGAACATAATTTTTTTAAGATCGAATATATGAAAATGTTAAATACATATATTTTTTAAATATTAAAATGAAAGATGAAAAAAATTAAATTTAAAAAATAATTTAAACACTGTAAAGTAAAAAGAAAAAAAAACATCAACTAATGAACCTGTTCTTTATCATGAACAGATTTTTTATGTCGAGGCTAATAAATGAAAAATAAATATAAACACTTATTTCCAATAATAACTCGATCAGTGTAGCGCTTTTTTAATAAACGTGTAGGGCCGGGTCAATTTGACCCCCATCCCCTTACACTGATCGGGATAAGTGTGTGATTGTGTATCGACAATCGAATGCAAATGTATACAGCATTAAAGTAAATTCGTTTTTAGTTTAAAAAATTTTCAATGTTTGGCACTGACATTACTTTTTTTTGTACACAACGAAGAATAATATAAATATCAAAAATATACAGAAATATTTGTTTTTATACTTTTCAGTTTGTTTTTTTTTTCAAGTTATATCCATTTTTCGTAATTCTTGCAAAAAGTAAATTTTGAAAAAATTGCAGAGAATTTGAAAAATTCCCTGACTTTTCCCTGATGATTCCAGGAGGAAAGAATCTCCCTGAATTTTCCCAGTTTTCCATATGCGTAACAGCCATGTTAAGGAATTAGACTACTGTGGAAGTGACGAATGCTCGTTCGTCCCTTGAGGCAACTCAAATTAAAGAGGAAGGTCTAACACATGGTGCAGGAATCGCCGATTGAACGTAAACTTATGATTACGATAGAACTGCTGGTAAAACTTTACACGCGTTTTTCTCAAAACTATGTTTTTCAAAACGGTGTACACGATTGCCCGACATCTAATGAACGGATTGACTTGAAGTTTGGTACACTTATTCAGCGCAATAGTACTTTATTCTTAACAAACGATTTTCTTTTTATCATTTTTTAAAAATTAGTTATTAACAATAATATAATTTTTCATCGAAACATCGAAAAAAGAAATCAATTTTTTTTAATGATCAAAACTTAATTAAAAAAACCTCGGTCAAACTCGTTTCTTTTGTTTCAGATCGACCAGGTGGCCAAAATCAAGTACACCGTTGAGCCCCTCACGTTCAAAGGTCCTCAACCAGATCGTTCATAACTTATTTGATTATTAATATTTTTCAAGTAACTTCGGTACACAACTTGTTTAATATACATACAAATAAATGTGCCAAGCATTTTTAAATAATTTTATTCCTTCAAAATCAGTTAAAAAAAATTATGTCACAGTAGCCTGACCCCTTAATGTATAAAAAATTATAGTTCATAACCATGGAGAGATGAAAAAAAATATAAAGGAAATTTCGTTGCATTCCAGCGATGCAAAGTTCAACGCCATTATTTGGTACACCATTGCAGCTCGATATTAATTCACGTTATAACATACGCACAGCCCCCGATCGAGATTTCAAAATTAATGATTTAATATACATATATATATACTCTTACCATTACGCCGACACCGTTAATAAAAAGCTCAATGCTCATAATCATTTGCACACAAATTATACGTCATAATCATCAATCATACGCAAATAATAAACCGCAATCGTTCCATCGAAGATTGCACGACCACATTGATGTTTTCCGAGCAACAAAGCATTTTTCTGAATCAGCTTCTTCATGGCGATAATAAAATAAATAAACAAGACATTTTTCGTGCTATTTTTCTTCGTTCACGCCCAGTGGATCGTAGCAAGTGCAAATTAATTCGGTAAAACGCTTCCACCGATGATGGGAGCCATCCTACGATGGATAACGTGCGAACTTACCCAACTGCTTAGAAGCATACTGCTGCAGTAGACGAGTTCTCTTCTTCTCGTAGCCCTTCTGAGTAATGTCCCCTGTTGAAGTAGAAAAAAAAAACAAGAAACATCACAACGAGGCATTCGTGACGGTCGAGTCGTAAAATCGTGGTGTTAAAGTATACATGTGTAGGGGGATAGATATAAAACGATCAGGTCAATCGAATGATGTCACGGAGCAAGAAGACGCTGCATGTGACGGAAAAAGATGATATTGGAGTTTGCATAGTTGGATGGCGAAGACATTTTTTTTTTCTTATTGCAAATTTTTCTCTGGCTGATGAAAACTTGGCACACTTTTTTTAAGGTCCTCGGTAGAGAAAGACAACCAAAATCCTTTGAAAAACAACTTTGGATAACAATGAAAATGGTGAAAATGGAAAAAAAAGTATTTCCGTTACATTCCAACGATGCAAAGTTCGACAGCATGGCAAGGAACGAGTGACGAGTTTTCTTCGAGTCCTGCTTAAGGCGGGAGCCTGAATTAGAAGGTCCAAAGAAGCGTTTTTTGGGGATTTTTTTTTAAGGGAGAACAACAAGTGAGTTTCTTTTCATGTATATTTAAAATGTATAAAAAAGTTTTTTCAACATGAAACAATAAATGACTGCAGATTTTTCAACCTGTTCCATGTACGTCTTGCCACTGCAGTCCCCAATCGGCGGGGAAGATGCAGCTCGTAATTCTTGACTGAACCAAATAAACCAATAAAATTTCCAATTGTCATATATTTTTCTTCTGGGTGAGTTGAGAAAAAGATGAAAAAAATTGTGAAAATATAACTTTTCTCAGGTTTGAAAGAAAATGAGTAAAAAAACACTTTAAAGTGCTATAAAAATTATTTTAAGACTTTTACGACTTTTTTAATTCACTTGGAAGAGATTTTCGTACTGAAGAAAATAAACTTCGGTTTGATTCAATAGGTCGTTTAGTGTTTTTGCTATCGCGCCCGCCAATTTGGAAAAATCGTGAAAATGAAAACTGGAGAAAAGGCGCTTCAAAGTTTTCAATTGGAGGAAATATCAATATCAAATATCAATCGCTTCTCTGCTTGTGGCCTTGGATCTTCGAAAATATTTACAATTGGTCTATGTAATTTTGTAAATATATTCTTCGATAGTTTATCTATCGATTTTAGCAAATAAAAAAAAACGATTTTTCGAACCTTCTAATTCAAAAATGGCCAAATTCCGAATTTTTTTCTGAGAAGCGGTTAGTGAAAAAGAAACGCATTTTTTCTAGTACAAAGGTACATGTATTGAACGTTAAAAAAATTAGAAAAACAACAAGAACATGGCCGTCGGCAGATGATACTGTTTTCAAACTCGGTGGACATGATATCTCGAGAACCACTTGATGGATTATTTCCAAATTTGCAGGAGATACGATGAGACACATTTAAAGGTCGTTGACGATCTCACTTTTTTCAAATCGATTTTCATTTTTTAATAGTTGCGTAATAATGACGACTTTTTTCATGGATTTTGCATGGTCGAGTTTCAACTCGTCGCCACGTTGTAAAAAAAAATAATTTTGAAAACCGTCGATCGTCAACGACTCGTATTTATTATTAACTTGAATAACCCGTTTGGTTTTGGATTTCAGATGGACCGTTTAAGCTTGATGGACAGTGTCCACCGCCAAACGTCGCGAATTTTTTTTTCATAATCTGCCCGGGGCCATGTTTTTGTTGTTTTCCTGTATTTGTTGGTGATTTTTTTAGGCTCTCGATATATGCACCTTTGTGTTGACAGAAATGCGTTTTTTCACCAATTGTCTCCCAAAAAAATCGAAATTTGGCAATTTTTTTCGGAGTTTTAGGTAGTTTAAGACTGTAAATTTATGTACGAAGTAACAAACGGCTGCCTCACAATCGTAAGAAGAAACAAACCCCTCGGACGAAAAAAAATACTGTAAGAAATCGTTTTCAAAATGAAAAAAAAAAAAAACCTTCATTCGATCAGTATGGCAATTCCGCGACGCGAATCCACGTAATTAATGTGGAAAGTAGCTAGAAAATTTCCCGAGGATTGCGAAAGGTGTAATGTTAAAATGTATGAATTCGCACATAGTTCCTGGGCGACTGAAGCCCGAGTTGGGAGATCGTATATCCCTCGTGCACTGTGTATACGCGTCAAACGAGATTGGCTACTCTTGTGTATGTCTTTCATCGCACAGCTAGTGCCTCGAGCTAGAAGAGCCTTTGAAATCGTTGCAATTAATGCGGAGCAAGCCAAGCGAGGGAAGGAGAGCGCGAAAGGATGATAATTAATTTTTGCAATGAATTGCGGTAACCGCGGGGGAGACGAATAATGGATTTTATGCAACGCTAAGGCCGCCTTCCTAATCGCGCTTCCGGAACGAGTTTTGCTCGCAAGGTATACGCATGTATATACAGGGTGTCCCTCTTATCTCTCCCACCCGAAATAACTCGGTAATTATCGACGTCACAAAAAAATGTTCTAGACAAAAGTTGCACGATGTAAAGGGGGCCGTCAAATGCGACCATTTTTTTTTATTTCGCTGGAGGCGCTGACGCACAGTGAAGATCACCTCCACTTTTTTAAATGGAATGGTACATTTTTTTTCAACCATCTTGTGGAACACCTGACGCCGCATAAAGAACGTTAGGGGGTCAAAGTCGTTCAAGGTCATTCAAGGTCAGTATCGAACACTTATTTAGATTTGTATCATCGATACTGACCTTGAATGACCTTGAACGACGGATTTTCAAAATATAACAGTTCAAAAATATTCTCTGAAAATTTCACGTCGATCTGTTTTACATTGGGGAGCTTTGGGCGTTTGTGGGTCGGCTTTCCGAACCGGCGAACTTTAAACGCGTTTTTCTTAAAGCAACTTTTTCAAGAACCGCGAGGATGATATCTAAAAAATCACTGCATCGATCAACTTCAAATTTTACAAGCTAATTTCTTAAACGAAGGAATTTTTTTTTCGATGCGTCGTTTTTTTATCAACCAAAATACAGCGTTTTTTTTAAATCGATCCTCATTTTGGACAGCGGCAATTTTTTCAAAAATTACTATTCCATCGGATCCTTCGTCCATGCACTAGATAATTTCGTGCGGAAACTAAATGCGTTTGATTATTTTTTATTCTATATGATTTGTTTCCAAGCAGCCGTGGCCACCGCGCAGGACATTTTTCAGGCAGCGCTCTGCACAAACCATCGTATCTACCACAATTATGAATATTTTCCAACACAAATATTGCAAAAGATACTTAAAACCATACTCTTCAATGTAGAGGACAAAAAGATTTTACTGCACACGTGTTCCCAACCGAAATTCACGAAAAAAATTCCTCTTTTTTTATGGCCACGAGATGAGGTTGAAGTTTTGCTGTTGAAATTTGCATCGTAGGAATGCAACGGAAATTCTTTTTTTATTTCCCTTTTCTCCGATTTTATTGATATCCAAAATATTTTTTAAAAGAGTTAGTTTGTAGGTCTCTGATGGGGATTTAAAAAAAAGTTTATCGTGGCTTTGATCTGCCGAAAAAAATGGCGATTAGAAGAAAAAAAATTCGTTGCACATACCAACGAATGCAAACTTCAAACGATATTGAAGTTAGCATCGTTGGAATGCAACGAAATTTAATATTTATGAAACCGTTGAATTTTTTTGGCAAATTTTGCATACAAAAACGTTGGTAGATATTCGGAAGTGGGGCTCCTGCTAGAATCAGGTTAATTTTTTTCTTATTTTTTTGTTAGGGTTTGTTTATTTGGATTTGGGTTATATATATATATATATATATATATATATATATATATATATATATATATATATTTATATTCGGTAAATATTCGGAAGCGGGGCTCCTGCTAGAATCAGGTTAATTTTTGATTGAATGGTTTAATATATGTATTAAACCATTCAAAGAAAAATTAACCTGATTCTAGCAGGAGCCCCGCTTCCGAATATTTACCAAATATATATATATATATATATATATATATATATATATATAACCCGAATCCAAATAAACAAACCCTAACAAGAAAAAGAAAAAAAATTAACCTGATTCTAGCAGGAGCCCCACTTCCGAATATTTACTAAGATTTTTTGTATGCAAAATTTGCCAAAAAAAATGAAACGGTTTCATAAATATTAAATTTCGTTGCATTCCAACGATGCTAACTTCAATATAGTTTGAAGTGGTTTAATATATATATTAAACCATTCAAACAAAAATTAACCTGGTTCTAGCAGGAGCCCCGCTTCCGAATATTTACCAAAACCTTCAACTATTTAAAAAAAAATTATTTAGCAATCTACAATGTAAATCTGTAATAAAACATCTTTTATAAAAATAAAAATATGGAAAATAACATGTAAAAAAGAACTTTCGTTGCGTTCCAACTAGCAAACTTCAACACCATCCACGAGCTAAGTATAACCCGTTAATAGTGTCGTACATACCGATAACACAAGCGAAAAATATCGCCCGGAGAGTGCATGCACAAAAGAGAAAAATGAAAAAAATGCTATTCACTCGAAGACTTAAAAAGATCGTAGAGCATACGTGGCAGTGGCTCGGATAGGTATCGACACGATGACGTTGAAGTTTGCATCGCTGCGATTCAACGAAAAAGATTTTTTTTTTTATTTCCCAAATCTCTTTTGGCAGATTTGAGCTACGCAAATCATGGTAGGAGTTTTTAGGATTCTCATTTAGCGATCTACAACCGAAATCTGCAGAATATGATCTTGGATAATAATGGAAGCTATAAATTAAAAAGAATTTTCGTTGCATTCTAACGATGCAAACTTTAAATCTATTCGTCACGAGACATCTAGATTTTCCTGATGGACGCCACTTTTCCGGCCACCCTGTATACGCAGGTTGCATGCACTAACGTAAAACGAGCGCATATTTGCGCGATATAAAAGAATCGGTGTTGATTTACTCCTGGTATGCTCTCGTTTGAGGAATCGAGCTCGTTGTATTGTTGTACGATCGTTAAGCTCGGATGCGCGCATCGGGGAACGCACTTTTCGATTCTTGCAGCTATTTGTTTCCGTCGGTCAGCTTCACGAGAAGACAATTCAGCGAGGTCGATGCACGCAACTTTACGTTCTACGTGTACGATGGTCTACGATACACGCGATCGATCAATTATGCCATTCTGTATACTTTCTTGTACTATACTTTCTTATCTATACTTGTATAGATCAAATATATAAAAATCTTAAGTATTAAAATAAAATAAAAAAGAACTGAATTTCGAAAATTATTTTTAACACTGTCAAGTAAAAAGAAATACATTTAGAGTGAATACAGAACCTATTATTTATTATAAACAGAATTTTTTATGTTGACGCTAATAAATAAAGAATAAATATAAACACTTATCTACAATAATAATTGTGTGGTTGTTTAAGGCGGTCCTCTAGTTTCTCGGGTCGAAAAAATCGATTTTTTTTTCATAAATCACATCTACAACATGTGTAGAAAATGTGTGCCAAAGGATTTTTCGATATTCGAAGTGGTTCACAAGTTACGGCCCTGGAACGGAGCAGGTATACGGAGCAGGTATACTTTCAAACGCGTTTTTCGCGAAACACCATTTTTCGAAACGGTGACCACGATATTTCAGAAACTACTGCACCGATCTTGTTCAAATTTATACAGCATCTTTAATATGTTATAAGCCAGCGATTGAACTAGGATTATCATGATTGCTTCGATAGTTTTTTTTGTACGAGCGAAAAACTTAAGAAAAAATGAGTAAAAAATAGAATGTAATTTTCAAAAGTGTATAAAAAAGTCAATTTTTGTAATTTAGAATTCACTCTAGTTCAATCGCTAGTCTTAAATATGAAGATTAAAATGCCGTTTGGTTTTTTGATTTCAGATAAGCAGAACAGCCGCAATCTTGGTCACCGTCAAGCACCTCTTTTACTTGATGTCTTCCTGTCGGCCACTATAGCTTTTATTCTATTATATATTTTGACTTCAAAAAATTTGTAAAGCTTATTTAAATTTTAATAAAGATTATGCAAAAACAATGAGATTGATTATTTCGATGCTTTGCCCGTAAAAAATTATTGAAAAAGCCGTAAAAAACAGCCGAGAAACTAGAGGACCGCGTTAACGACAAAGCAAATGTATAGAGCTTCAGAGTAAATTAGTTTTTAGTTTTTTGAATTTTCACGACGTTGAAGTTTGAATTGTTGGAATGCAACGAAGTCTTCTTTATTTTATCATTTTCTTATTTTGATTACTATCTAAACTCTTTTTCCCCAGTTTTAGGTTATGATCCCTAATAAGAACCTTCAAAAATATTTCAGTCATATTCGTGGTCTAAATGTGCCAACAAAAAAATTGGGCGATGTGGAAAAAAATAATTTCGTTGCATTTCAACGATGCAAACTTCAATACCATACATTTTCAATGTTTGGCACTGACATAACTCTGTTCATATGTCATAAAGAATAATATAAATATTAAAAATATACAAAAATGTTTATTTTTACTTTTCAGTTTTATTTTTTAGTCGGTTTCATTTTTTCGTAATTTTTGCAAAAAGTAAATTCTGAAGAAATTCCGGAGAATTTTTAAAATTCACCGACTTTTCCCTGATTATTCCCGGTGCAAAGAAATTCTCTGTGCTTTCACTGTTTTCCATGTGCGTAACAGCCATGATTCTCGTGACGTGAAATCTTAGAAATTTGTAGCACTGCTCGGGAAACTCGAAAGTCATTAAGAATTCTTACAAGTCGCAGGGGGAATGTGGGAACGATGTTCGAGTTATAGCAATACTGTAATAACAGCAGTCGATACGAGAAATTGGATAATTAGTACGTGTCGCATCGCAAAGTCCCCGAAGGCAGGTTTTTTTCTCCTAGACAGAGCAAGAGCGAGAGAAAGAGAGTAGGTATGCTGCAATAACGCGAGACTGGATCTCGTCGATGTCGGGATTCTTCGGATCCGAATCGCGTGTGGGGAGTTCGCCGACCATTCGTACGAGAAAACTCGAAGGAAAAGCGAAAGGTCGTTTGCGCGAGAATCGGTTCATCGTATCGATGAAAATGTCGTTACGCGAGTCTCGTGAAAAATAATCGACGAATCACCTCACGTCGTGGCGACTGTGATCAATGATACTTGCCACGTAAACGGGGACGACGTGAGGTTTTTTTTTAATTAGCTCGTAATAATAAAGAAAAATCGGTTAAAATAGATCGACTTCGTCATAGGAAGTGTATCTGTGTACTTTTCATCCAAGTGCAAAAGAACGACTGACAAGAAACATCACTTAAAGGGATACCCCTCTCTGGAAGCTTTGAAGAATAGTCTTTTTTGCATATTGTTATAGTGTGAATTTTCAAGAATATTTTAAGACCAACCGGACCCTGAAGTTCTAACAATTGACGAAGTTGACAGTGTGCGTCGGCCTGAGGATGATTCGCGTGTAACGGAAGCGGACATCAAAGCACAAGAACACTCACAAGAGGCCCGAACTGTCCACAGATTGCATAGATTAGGTGTGCAACTGAAAAAGTTGGGGATCCTCCGACTTAAGGTATTCCTTTCATGAACCCGAATATTCGACAATTGATTTTCGTCCATAATGAAGTGAAAAGGCATCCCAGTTTACTGATAAAATTTGAAACCAAGTTACCGAACTTTCGACGAATAATTACGGCTTTAAAGATCGTTTCATTTATGGGGCACATTATGGAGATGACACGCTGACCACATTTCTATCCAATAATGTGTACACTTAGTAACTCTAGATGATTGATCGAGCTTTGACTTGACTTCGTCAAGTCGTTTGACGTTTTTTTGATCAAGCTTCCGTAACGATAGTCAAAACAAGGGGTCACCGAATGTTTAAAGAAGTTATTAATAATAAAACTTAGAAAAATGTGACTAGCAGACGAATTTTCCTAGCCGCAACTTTTTAGAGAAAACGTAAAAATGTTTAAATCTACGAAATTTGCGCGAAATGTTTTACTCCGGTTTACTGGTGGGTATAATAATTGATTGTGACTTATTTTTATTGAGCGCCACTGTAATTGACCAATGATGCAGAAGGGCCCTCCTTTTGCCCCCACAGAATACGGCCCTTCGCGGAAGGAATATCTTAAGTGTCCGTCTTCGATTTTTTGGAAACTCATTTATGTGATAAAGCATTGAAAACTATCGAATTCGTATTTTTTTTATCCGCGGAAAAACAGTTTTGAGGGGGGAGACCATCCGTCAAAGAAGTGGATCTTCTATACTTCTATAGTGGATTTTTTATCGCTTTACATTAAAAGAATTTTGGTTTTTATTTCATTCAGATCGGTGTGTGGCTGTGTGGGTGAAACTGCAAAATCACATCTCTACACGTCTTCCTTTGAGGGTCGGTTTCCCCCCCTTAAAACCGTTTTTCCGTCGATCAAAAAATACGTGTCTAACCGTTTGCAATGCTCAATCACATATATGAGTTTCACCAAAATCGAAGGCGGACACTTGTGTGATGTTCCTTGTGAGCGAAATATAGTTTTTGCAAATCGGCAAATTCTGCTCGAGAGAATTGTGCTCGGCGTCTGACAACTGATGCGGTGCCTACTTTGGAAAATAGAAACTTATCCAATCGGCGCCTACTACTCGCAATTCATCAATCGATAAATTATGACCTGTGGAGTTAAATTGCTCGGAGAGGTGACTGAATTGAACAGTGGTAGTTTATGTGTGAATATCTATATACATGTATAGTTGCGGAGAAAGTTTCGTTCAAGTACCGAATAAGTCGCGATAAATCTACCGCCCCAGCGGTCTCGCAGGGACTCTCCGTTACATACGAGTGAAATTACGAAATCGGGGTTCGCTCACAGAGTGACGTGATTGTCGCGTCAATATAATTTTTAAGGTGGTGGGCTCTCGGACATTCCTTATCGGGCTGTCCGGTCTAACTGTGCCATAAATTATTGAACGGCATTCAGCCGACAGGATATTTTTTTTCAGTCGTTCGCTTGGAAAGAATGACGGTGAAGTTTGCATCGTTGGAATGCACCGATTTCTTTTGGGTCATTTTTTATCTACGGGATTGAAGTTTGCATCGAACAAAGCTACGGAAAACTTTTTTTAAGATCCTCATTAGAGACCTGCAACCTAAATCTATCAAGAATGATTTTGGATAACAATAAGAATGAAGAAAAAGGAAAACAGGGACAAAAATTCGTTGCATTCCAACGATGCAAACTTTATATCATTTCTTCGTTTTCATCATTATCCAATGCCCTTTTTTTGCAAATTGAGGTTGTGAATTTCTAATAAGAATACGCGAATATATTTGAGGGATTTTCACAGACTAAAATGGTCAAAAAAGACATTTAAACACTTAAGGGGGGAGATATCTTTAGACAAGGAAAAAATGTACTGATCCTCATTATTTTTTTTTAAAGGAAAGATTTATTCACCATTTTTGAGACTTACGGTATGTTTTTTTACTACTTTTGGCTGTTACATGGTTTTTAAATAATTCTTCAAAATTGGCGGAGGTATGGCACAGTCTTCTAAACTGCATTTCCAAAACTGGTGTGACGTATAGCTAAAAAACTAGTCAACCGATTACGATGAAATTTGTTATAAACCTTTCTAACCATATTTTTTTTAAAACGACCCTAAATTCTGTTTTAATGTTTCAATTCTTAACAATGTTTTTGCAAATTAAAAAGATTTTTTTTTGTTGCAAAATGTAGCCATTTGTTTTCGGAAAGTTCAATCTTTTTGTTTCAAAGCGTACCATTTCATCGATTTTCAATATTTACAACTTTTTCTTGGTTCATATTCTGCATATGAGTGTTAATAAGAGAAAAATGTACGTTGGGTTTTTTCAGATTAATCCCGCCGACGCTACGTGTTGCTAGGCGTGCCATTCCCCTGCCATTTTTAAAGATGATGTTTTTTAAATACCATGTAACAGCCAAAAGTAATAAAACATGCTATTGAAGTTTGCATCGTTGGAACGCAACGAAATGTTTTTTCCGCATTGCCCAATTTTTTTGGCACTTTCAGGCTCCAAATATCACTAAAGTATTTTTGAATATCGTTATTAGCGATTCATAATCTAAAACTGCAAAGAAAGAATTTAGATAATAAAAATTGGGAAATGAAAAAATAAAGAAGGATTTTCGTTGCATTCCAACGATGCAAACTTCAACACCACAATAAAACACCCTGAGTCTCACAAATGGTGAGAGAATCTTGCCTTTAAAAAAGAAACATCATGAAAATCAGCACTTTTTCCCTCGCCTAAAGGTATCTCCCCCTTGAAAATAATCCTCGTTGCATTGCAACGATGCAAACATCACTAGAAAGAGATACTCATTGGGTTCCAGGTCAGAGTAAATTGCGAATCAGGTAAAACCAGCTTGTTCGTTGGAAGGTAACGTATCACAAATTTAGGAACTAGGCGGTTCCATTTCGGAAGCACGAAAGATCCTTGAACGTATTGTAACTGCACGAGGTTTATCCGTACAAGTATAAATAATGTCTGGTGCGGTAAAGCGGATCTTACTGGGTCGTCTCCTTACGGAAGAGCACTTGCGAACGAGATAAACCGGCTGTCCACCGTTCGCCCGTTTCAACTGTGACTTTCTTCTCAACGGGCGTCTCTTAGGTCCGGCTCGTTTGTGCTGTTGGCTCCGTTGATTATCTCTCGCGGTTTCTCTCAGTTTCGGCCGATCACTGGCAATTTTCGCCTCGTTATCGCTCGGCGATTGGCGATCGTTTCGATCTTCCGTCTCGCTGTCGCTCGACGAGAAGCATCGATAGTGTCGCGAGTTGTCCTTCATATCGTTGTCCATAGCTGGAAGGCTGGACTTTCTCGTGAGATAAGTGAGGAATTGCGTGCTGGCGAAGTAATTGATAGACGGGTTCGTTGAGGGACGCCAGGTAGGTCTTTGGGCGAGTATACCGCTGACCCTGAGTTCCTCGCTGAACAGCTTATCCTCGTTGAAGTCGCTGATTTTGGGTGCTGGACAGCCCGAGCCCTCGGACGATTTTGAGGACGAGGTTGAGATCCTGGAGCACGCGCTGGATGAGGTTGCTGTACCTAGTGACGATGATGGCGGCGGGTGGACGGTTCTTTGTCGAAAAACATCGCGTCTTTCGTTGAAATCACCGGACAGCAGCAACTGTTGATCGTCGAATTCATCCGAGATGTTGGACGACCAATCGTCCGATTTCGTCTCGCCAAACGGATAATCATCTTCGGCGGTCAAGCAACGAATCTCTCGCCAGACTCTCCGTTGCCTCTTGGAGCGGCGTTTCTCCGGTGGTACGAACCACACGGGACTTGCCGGGCGAATGATCTCTTTGGTGATTATCTTCTTC
Source organism: Ophion slaviceki (assembly GCA_944452715.1). NCBI lineage: Eukaryota > Metazoa > Arthropoda > Insecta > Hymenoptera > Ichneumonidae > Ophion > Ophion slaviceki. The sequence goes on along the minus strand of OX101793.1, from coordinate 22,538,444 downwards.
GAAGCGTTGCTCGTAAAAGTTCTCTTCTGCGACGTTCTCGTACCTCTTCGTCGACCGCTCGATCTTCTCGGTGCGCTCGTACGTTTGAAATAACCGTCGCTGCTGACGCTTGGTGACGGCTTGGGTGCTTTACGGCGGAAAAAGCCGTTCTTGTTGCTCTTGAGATCGGCCAGCCTGGATATCGACAGGGAGAAGCTGAAAGACGAGCCGGCGGATTCCTTGGATGTCGATAGAGTCTTTTCCGGCGCGGAGACCGTTCTGGCAACGGTCGGCTGAGCTTTTCTCTCTTTGAGCCCGCTATCCAGGGAATGATGGGCGGCCCCCCCGGTGGCGTTCGATTGCCGTGGGAATGGAACTGGAACAGCGTCACGCCAGACTCGTCCCAAACTGACGCTGACACTCGGTGGTCCTTCGACGGGAATGGCAACATCGCGAATCGCCGATTCCTCGATGGATTCCGGTATTATCTCGGTTACGGTTGCAACGACGGGGCTCTTGACGCGTCTGGGAAATACAGGCGAGCTGTCCAATCGCAGCACAGCTAATTCGTTCGTCACACCGCTGGTTTTGACTGCTTGCGTCGCGGTTTGCTGACTCCCTTTGGCATTTTTGACACGTGGCAGGGCCTGACGCTGCTCGTAATCGTCACGGATCTTCTCCTGCGGTGAATTGACATCGTGTATCCATTCGTCGTAACCGATCGTACCCGCGGCTCTTTTGATCTTTTTTGATTCCTGCACATCCTGAACAACTATCGTCGTAGTCGTGCCGTTTGTCTTTTGCAACGATTCATCCGGATATTCCGCCGCTTCCGGGTGATCCTCCGCGTCCTTGCAATTACTTTCGGCTGTTTTTTGGATCTTGTTGCGTCGTTTGCCGCGATCGAGGTAGCTCTTCCTAATGGATATTCGCTTGAAGGACTCGCTGCGCTTGAAGGAGGGCTCGTTCCTGTCCTTCTTGCGGCCAACGAGCCTCCGCAAATTCTCGAACGAGATGGGCCTCATGGACGCGCGAATTTATTCGCCGATTGGGTCTTCTCGTTAATAAATTACGATTCGTTGTTCTGCTTCGCGCTTTTCTGTCTCCCGTCAACGTTTATCGAGGTCGAAACATGTTTTTCCCCGCGTATATTCGAATCGTTCGACCTCCCCAACCATTATATCGCTTCGAGTCAGCCTTCACGACATAATTTACTCTCGGTGAATCTTGTCAATCTCGTTTTCCTCTGCCCTCGTTGTTCTCCATCTTTCTCGCTCTCTCTCTCTGCCTCCACGCGGAATTATCGCTTCTTCCACGCTAATATACTCCCTCTCGAGGATCCCTTCGAGGTCTTCCAGTCCGTAGGCCTTCCTTTTTTTTCTCTCTCGTCTTTCGCTTCAACCGAGCCGGCGAACCGATCTCAGAGAGCGCCCGCCATGGCCGACCATCCAGCCCCAACGTGTATCACCTATAGCGCGGGTGGCCCTTGGTCTTCGCAGCCTCACGAAGGTCTCCGACGATACGGAAAAGGAGAGAGAGATGCTCGCGCGAGTTGCACGCAAGCCCACGATAATCACCGGGATAATCGTCGACGACCCAACGATCCGATCGTTCTCTCTCTCTCCGGCTGCACGTTTGGCGGTGGAGAAACGGAAAGTTCTTCCTATGGAGGATACTCTTGAATTTACGAAAAGTTCCAAGGTATCGCATGTGTCTCTATCGTTATTATAGAATTAGCCTCCTCACATCAGTCTATAGCGATGTGCAGAATTTGCCAAGTTTTATCGTTAAAAGTTTCACGTTTTGTATAGAGTTTTTTTTCCTTGATTTTAAGACGGCTCTCACTCATGAGGACTGTTCACGATACGCATTACTCTTCTGGCGAAAACTTTCTTTCCCTCTTTGGTCGGAGCTCGGAAACTCGGTGATTACATAGCCACAGCAGTACAGGCCTCTTTCTCGCCCTTTCGCGTTCTCCGAGGTATTTCCCTCTCGCGTGCCACGGCGATGCTCTCGACTCCTCGACCTTTCTCACCGTATAGCATCTCGCTGTGCAACAACCACCAACACTTTGATTTCAACTCACTCACTCACTCTCTCTTGCACTCCCTTGGGTTGCTCCGCCTACAGAATCATCGCAGCTCCCACCGCACCAAAGGCGTCAGACTTTATTCCACCGGCTTTTAACAACCGAGTCCTCCGCGACGACGTAATGCCCGCATCTTTCCAATCTTTCGTATCGCCGAGTAACGACAAGCCGAAGAGAGAGAGAGACTCCTCCTCAGCTCAGCCACGCGCTATAGGTATGCTACACATGCGGGATGTACGCCTGTGTGGGAATCCACTCTCGATCTTCACTCGCTCACTCCCAGAATCCTTTCACCTTGTCCCGTGAATTCCGATTACTTTGCAGCCGTATGAATACAAAGTCCTGTCACGTTCTCTTTCCCTCCAGTCCTCGCACGTATGATCAATTGTTTCTTCCAAATTACGCGATAAATCAAACTGGTCGGGATACTCCACCGTGGGGGCCCAAAAGCTTACGGAATATCTCGGTGTTACGGCGAGAAATTCATTTTCCAAAAGTCACCAGTGCGCCAATCTCGTTCCCGAGCGCATAATTGGCCTCACAAGGTTGCGTATGCAAGAATGGCGAACGAGGAATAAAACGGGCGCCCACACACACACACTTTTGCACCGGTTATCGGTGGCTCCGATGTCTGATACCTCGCCACGATAGCACTCGTACGACGTACACATGTACACTGCATAAAGTACCAGCAGACGTTTATGTGCTTGGGTTTGTATCGTGATGGCAGGAGAGGACGAGATGGCGAAAAGCAAAAGGTGCAACGACCTCGTCGTCCACCTTAATCACCTTCTTCAACTTGGATGCAGTTCTTGCACAATAAAAATTTCGGGACGTTTCACTGGCTTGATCCACTTCGACGTACACTCACCCTTCGCAGCAACACACACAAACACTTCACCGCTTCGTATCCCGAGTCATGTTAGATAAATCCAAATGGCGAGGCACTCCAGCGCGTCATTCATCGCTTCCACATTGTTACACGAGTTAGCTTCGGCAGGCGTTCCAACCGAGGGAAAATACGTTTTGAAGAGTGGGTTTTAAGTATGTTCACACTGCACGGTTTACCGCCCGGTCCTCACTAATGCCACATTCCAGGCTCGCCCTCCCTGTCTCGAGGCCCACGAGTCGTTGATCCAGCGCCAGGATCGCCGTAAACATAGTCCCTCTGGGGTATCGATCGAGGTTGTCGGTTGCGCGAAAAAAAGCCGGTATTTCAAATCCCGGGCGACCATGGGGCCCTGCATTGAAGGAGCGACCAGATAAGGCGAGTCTTTGCCACCCCAATAGGCGATCAGCGAAAGATCAACAATAACGGCATGTCCAAGAAGTCATCACTATGCACGTGGATCTTTGGCCGGGATTGTAGCCATGTCCGGCTGGTTCGATCGAACGATAAGAATATATAATTCACTCTGTATTCAACTGGTGATAGTAGGAAGAGAATCCACAGACACTCTCTGTGTTCTACGCTCAGACTTTTGTTGCCCGTACTAGCGAGGCACGATTTTTCTCTTTCACTTCACAATTATGTTTTTATCGTAGTCTCTGTAGGGTCTAGATGTTTTTAGTCTCAGAATCACAGTACACTTTTGTTGGCATCAATATCTCTCTCCTTTCAGTTTTATCTTTAGTTTATTGGTGTTTTGTGTATGTGTGTTTACCGAAAAGTTCGATCATTGTGCGAAAACTGGTGATCGAGGCGCGTTCAAAGTCGGTTGTAACTGGTCTGTGTACTCTGGGCGAGAACGACTACTAGGCCCCGCGCGCGCGCCACGTTCGCTCGCCGCGAGTTTACTCGTTCGTGAAACGGGGCCCGGCTCTCGCGCGAGCTCAACTTCTCTCCGCGGGAAGGCGGCCCGCGCGGTAAGTATAAAAGTTACGGGAGTAAAGGAGCAAAGGAGGGCCCCTCTCGGGAGAGTCCGGGGGCCGTTGGTGGCTCACAGACTCGAAGGAATCGGTGGCTGCCTGGTGGCTCTGCCGGTCTTCGCGTGCGAGCAAGCGAGCAAGCGAACGAGGAGGAACGAGCCAAGAAGAGGAGTGGTGGCATGCGGTCCGTCCACTCTCACCGTCCTCTCGCCATCCTTGTATGCCATGCTACGTGGCTCTCCTCCGCTGCATGCTACACGCTCCTCTTCACCTTCCTCCTTGCCCCCTCGCCCATCCTGGTCTCTCTCTCTCTCCTTTGGGACTCACTGGCAGCATCCCACTCGTACAAACCTCCGGAGACGACGAGATCCTCGGTTACCCGTGCTGTGCACAGCCAACTTTTCATGGACCATTCGATGCACCGTATTGGCCGAACACTGCACGCGGCTCCTCATCGAATAGACGAGCTCTGCCCACATGTAAACTAGATCCTACTCGCCGGAAAAATTTCGGCACGAGCTGTCCATTTTGTTTTCCTTGGTGGAACCAGTCGAAGAACGATGAGACTCGCTTTCGATTCTGACCACATAGCCCAGTCAACGGAGACTCCTCCAACGTAACTTTTCAAACAGCGATTCAGAAAAATCAGGTTTTACCTGTTTGCTTCGCGATCTTCGGACCACAAGCGTGGCTATGGGAGGGCCACGCTGACCAACCATTGTTTAGGACGAGCCGGTTTGACCGAATAATACGGACACTGTAACAGGAAGTTTTTTTCCTCGGTAGCCAGCAGCCTCGGATGTAAGCTTTTGTGGTCGATGAGCTACCAACGAGTAATCCTTTTCATCGGTGTTTGATTGTTTTTCGAGATTTTGGTCGACCGCACGAGCAAACAACTGTGCGGCTCAAATGCATTGGACACGGTATAGGGAGCAGGTAGCCGTTTTTTGTGATGATGCGTCGCTGCTGACTTCTTCGACAGTCTCCCTATCTCACTTTAACTACTCCCTCTTCTGCTTCGTCTTCTTCTTTCCCCTGCTTCTTGAATTTCCTTCTATCGCCTCGAGGCTCCTCTTCTTTCCACGAGGATCTCGCGCGAGGCCTCTCGGATTTCTCCCACTACGATATGCCGATCGCGCCGGCCTTAAGAGGCACTCACAACATCGAGCCGGTTGCCCTCTTCGTAATGACTTGGTGCGCCAGTGGTTTATACGGTGCGACGCGAATTTACGCGTGTAGCTCGTGCCACTTGCATGATCATTCCATGCACGCTCTGGCACAGAAATGGGCACCAGTCAACAGCCGTGCACAAATGCATACAACCATCGGTGTATCAAATTCCAAGCGCGCTATCTCCTGTGGCCTATTCCAACGTGAGGTCGGCTCGCTCGTTATTGTATTATGCAACTCTTTTCGCACCGCTTAATACTTTTAATTGAGAGACCGATACGCTTATTTGTATACTGACATGCTCTGGGTACGTAATAGATATCTATATAGGGACAGGTGATTTTGGAGACATTCGGCTTCGGGGCTCATCAGTTGTAGGCTCAAGGGGGGAGATACCTTTTGGCAAGGAAGACATTTGCTGATTTTCATGATTTTTTTTGGCAATTACATGGTATTTTATTTATTAATCTTTAAAAATAGCGGAGGTATGGCACGATCTTCCAAACTGCATTTTCAGAATTGGCGTGATGTATAGCTAAAAAAACCAATCGAACGATTGTGATGAAATTTGGTATAAATGTTGTAAAATCTAGTCGTATTTTTTTAGAAAATTCAATCTTTTTGTTTGAAAGCGTACAATTTAATCGATTTTCAACATTTCTCAATTTTTCTTGGTTCATATTCTGCGTATGAGTGTTAATGAAAGAAAAATCTTCGCTGGTTTTTTTCAGATTATCCGCCGCAACCCGCTTAGAAGACCGCTCTATACCACCGCCACTTTGAAAGATTAATATAAAAAATAGCATGAAACATCCAAAAGTGGTAATAAAACATACCTTAAGTCTCAAAAGTATTGAAGAAATATTTGCTTTAAAAAAAATCATGAAAATCAGCAATTTTTTCCTCGTCTAAAGGTATCTCTCCTCTTAAGGCTGTATTGTTGTGTGGAGCGCTGTTGTGAAGATAAATTTTGGAATGGAATAATATAAAAAATGAAACTGTTTATTGATCCTTCGAGAATTTGTACAAGTCAAACAAATATATTATCATGTACTTTTGTACGTTTGTTTACAACAGTGCGAGGAAAACGCCCCCAATCGGCGACCAGTGTTTCGGACGTTGTATGAATTCGAAAGAAAACCAAATATATTCTCAATCTGTTTCAGTGTTGTGATATGTTGTATGAGATACAGCGAAAAAAATCACCAAATAGCGGCATGCTAAACTTTGATTAACATTTTTTAAAATTTTTTGACCAGTCTACGAGTTATATAAAAAAATTATTTTTACTCAATTCTGCTACCAGCGTTGAAAACGTATCTCCCCCTCAAGGAAAAAACACTTTTAGCTGACAATTTGAGGCTACGAGAATGAATTTTCGATAAAAACCGCCCGAATCGCAAATATAGGATCGCAATGAACGCGGCTATACCTGACGCGAATTCGTACCGCCATACCGAAACTATCAAAAGCCTAAAGCCGCTTGCGCGCTTTTGTGTCGCAACGCGACATCAGCTAAAAATACTCAGGTTTTCATAACGTGATTTACGATCGAATATCGTGCTTGTTCTACTGCTTTCCACTCTAGGGAATTTGCCGATACGTCGATCAATCGCGCGTCAGAATTTTCGTCCGCAGTCTTGCCGAAATTTCGGATGTGGAAGGCGCTGATGGAAGAAGAAAATTGACGTGCTTGGGAGTCAGCGGCATCGCGAAATACACGCAAGCTCAGCACCGTCTGGAAACTTCATCCCACACGCGACGTCGCGCACACGCGCCAGTTGATTCGCACACGCACATGCTTATGGATGTGCATATTTGCGAAGGAAAAGATAAAGAAGGGAATAGAGGAGTTTTCGCGAAAGCGAAACCCTCTACGATGGAATAAATCCGTTTGGAAGGAATAAAACGAGGCTGACGTAGGTGGATAGGTTGGTGCGTATCTTGTAGAATGTGTGAGTACGTAACATATCGATAAGTCATTGATGTTAGAGGCTACGGAGTAGAGAGTGATCCTGAGGCTCTTGAGGGGCGTGCAAGGAGCCCTCGGCGTGTGAGCTCGGTTTTATGCTTTTAAGTATACTTTCGGTTGCTCGTGCGACCACCACAGGGGTACGGATTATCTTCGCCGTATCCACGATACACGTATGCCATGCTGTATGGCCACGGTACCCCGGTGGGTATACTTTTACTCACATACGAATAGTGTACAGAAATTTCGTAATATTTTTCAATGCCGGGTAAATATCACTTTTAAGGCAGAGAAAGAGGAGAGGCAAGTTTATCCGATCTTTTCACTTTTTATTACGAAACTTGATCCAAGTTACCCCGATTTGCCTTATAGGGGGGTTGACCTTCCGTTGCTTGGGCAAAGAATCCCGTGGAGGTTGTATGGTTATGTGTGGTCGTAAATACTCACGCAAAAGCATCCAGTGGACTTACGTACACATGTATACAGGGTGCGCCTCCGGAATGCGGACACGGTGAAACTTTTTCCGAAACGGTTCCGGAAAGTTTTAGCGATAAATGAGAAGCGAGCGAACAAACCCGGACTCGTCCGCACTACGTCATTATTTTCGTGTTCTTCTAGCACACCTTTATTAGCTCCCGAACTATTTGGAATCAAATCCGGCTTTAAACACCTCAAAATTGGTGTTTCCGTGCCTGAAAACTGCTTCTTTAAGCGAAAAGGCAGTTTTGAGGCACGAAAAAAAAATGCAAGTAGTGTGCACAAGTCCGGTTTTGTTCGCCTGTTCCTCAAATATTATACAGTGCACCATTAGAGATTGAAAAAACGCTTCTGTATGCAGATGAAGGGTTTTTAATCGAGCACATTTGTTCATTGCAGTCACCTCTATTACCCGATGGATTCGGACGCTGAATGGGAAAGCTTCAACGGCGGAGGGAAGCCAAAGGGGGTTGTCTGGGCTGGTTGGGAACCCTCTCGACTTCGTCCCACATATGATGGATTAGCCGGTTCAAGTTGGGATTTTTAGGGCCCGGAAGTTCTTCCGCAGAGGAGGGAAAAGCTGGCAATTCTTCCGAGCTTCGGAGTTTCTAATAGAATCTGGCACACGTCGCAGCCGTAGGACGTACGTCGAATGTCTGATCAAGTGATCCAGCGCACAGTAGGCGCGTACACCCCCAAAACCGATATAAATTTTGAAATCAAAGTACCCGGATTCCCCAAAATAAGCTCTCGCTTCATCCGACTATTAAATCTTCCTTGCCAAAGTCCCTCTTCGGATTCTCCATGACGTTGAAGTTTGCATCGTTGGAATGCAACGAAAATTAATTCTTTTCAATCACTGCCATTTTTGTCCGCCGATGTAGCCTGCGAAAATCGCTCAAGCGTTTCTACGTATACTTATTAGGAATTTGCAACCTAAATTTGCAAAAAAGCTTTGGGTAGTGATAAAAATAAAGAAGTCAAAAATTGAGAACAAAGATATCGTTGAGTTCCAACGATGCAAACTTCAACCTCATGAAGTTTCTGTCACTAAAGCCTACCGTAGAGCAATGTCACAAACTGGTGATTGGGGGTACCCAAAGAACTTCACTATCCCGCGGGCAGAATATCAACAACTGCTGGACGTCCATTATATATGTTTCAATACTCTTCACGGGCTCGTCATTTGCAGGTTTTGAACGTCACACCTACTTGGTCTATACTTGATCCACTTGGCACTTCCAACTGAATAAAATAGGGGGAGTTCCGAATCTAATTTTGTCCGGATTCTAACTGCGCACCCTGTACGGATGTATGTATATGGATAGACACGCTTTCATACGGCGACGGTGTGTCGTTCCGTGTACTAACTATGTGTCTTACGCTGTATACCTGGAGCAACGTATACCTGTGAAGGATCGCGTGTAGGTAACTCGTACTCGCGAGTCTCGCGAGATCGTCTCAGAAGAGTTACGGACGTCGTGATGTACAAACCTACCTACGACCAGTACTATGCCATGGATGTGTGTTTTATTCGTTCCTGTTTGTACGTACATAGGCTTGCCCCGGACCTATACTTCGTGCTCTGAACTTTCTTTGAATTCGTGAGAACGCCCACGACACAGTTTGCCGTGTGTGTTGATATTTCAAAATCCTCCGAGCATTCGCGTTACTACTATGACATAAGATATATGTTTGTCATAAGAGAGGAAGAGGAGGGAGGGACGCAAGCGAGCGTACAATATCGTTGGGACAAGCAGGAACTAATAGCTGTTCTACCGGTCGTGTCGCAAGCACAGATATATCGAAGGGAATGTTGCCTCGGATAAGCGGATGTCTGCATGTATCCACGTCTACGCGCGTACGAAGACATCAGCAAGGGCTGTGACCTACATATGCAGATCATGCCCGACGGGGCTTTAATCGATCAGATCCAGGCTGCTTTCAGGACGAAATTCATCTTCACCTGACGCGAACGAGTCTCCCAGAGCAGCTCCATTCATAAATATTAGGACGTTGAATAAGTTCTTACAGTTTTCCAACAGATGGCGTTACCAGAACTGCGTGCGTGTAGTTTAAGATGGTTAACGCATCTGTAAAGAACACTATAAGCAACCTTGAAATTCACTGTATGTCATTTTCGCCGAAGTGTGAACAACTTTTTTTTCATAGGACTAAACGTGTAAAATTTCATGCCAAAGAGACTGTTTGCGGGGAATATTACTTTCTTTTTTTTTAATGTGCAGGTGAAGAACACAAAATTCTTGATGAGACTTACGCCGACCATGCTCTGTCGGAAACAACATGCAGAGATTGGTTTAGGCGCTTAAAAAATGATGATTTCGATGTGTCGAATTGGAGGCATCATGAAGACTCATAGAGACTTGCTGAACTTGCAGAATCATTAGGAGTTCATCATACAAAAGTTTCGAAACGTTTGAAGGCATTAGGAATTATTTTTTTTTAATAAAGCATTACTTTTCACGAAAAAAAAAACAGTGAGAACTTATTCAACATCCCAATATATACCCGATATAGGATATTCAAGGGAAGAAGGTGCGCCATCACTTTCCCTCAGCTTTGCCACAAATCCACAAAGTTCGCCCAGCTCAGCGAGCGGTTAGTCATTTCCCTTCTTTTTTTAACATATTCATTTCGTAACACAAGCTGGAAAACTCTCATTTCGAAGCAACAGAAATACGCGCTTTCACTCCAGTACACGCAAACGTTCCGCCTTTCGTTACGTGCACAGTACCATTGGGCACAATCTTCTCTTGCATATAACGTCCGGGCGCGCACACCCGCGATGACCGAGCATCATTCTAGGTATGATGTAACGGACCAACGCGGGCGAAGAGAAAAAAACATGTATTTCACTGTAGCCCAACGGGTGTTGCGGCGTCGCGGAGAAAAGCGGAGCGCAGGAAGAGATGTTGTCGGTTGGAGAAGGTAGGGCCAGCCGGGATTTAGAAGGGTTAGACACGGCAGACGAAAGCGTGGGTGCAAGCTTGGAGACTGCCAGGCGCCGAAAGAAGGAGGACGTAGACATAGGGTACGTATTTCCACAGGGAAATACGTACAAAAGACATCATCCGCTTGCTGGGTATAGCTGTGTCATGTATCTCTTGTCGTCTCTACAGAGGGACGCTTACGCTGTCGAACTTATAAATTTTCCATTACGTACTCGACTAAGCTTCACGTATTTCGTGTCCTCTAGACGCGCTATACGTACATGAAATATTTCACACGGATTGGAACGGTCTATGGAGAGATCTTCAGTCTGAACGTCCAAAGCTAACTTGGGAGCAGTTTTAGATGGAAGCTTTGAAACAATTCTATTATTCTCTCCACATATCTTTTCGTAGTTATCCCTGACCCTATCGGGTTGTCCCATGCGTCTGCCCTCATTCTAACCGCAATCGAAAATTCAACTCGCGTGGAACACTCCGCACGCACGTCAATACAGCATGCGAGCTTTTGGTACCCTGATACCTAATAAGCCCGGATTATATCATGAAGCCTATTATTGTCGAGTGTCGGTTTATCAAAAATTCAATTGCACGTTAAATCACGCAGCAGCCATTCACGGTGCAGAACGAAATAACTTATGCTCTCTGCATCAACGATTATAATGGTAGACATGTACTCGTTGGACTATATTATAAGCGGCTCTTGAGCCGACGAGAGCACGCAGGCATTTATTAACGTCCGTCAATGAGACTTCTGGTTTAATGGCTCGCAGTACATTCAGCATACTTCGAAAATAAATATGCAGCGATTATAGCATTGTTGGAACGCCGAGGGCTTTATCGGTGCTCCAAGTCTAGTGACGTTTATCGGTGATTCGTCAAAATCTATGGTTCACCCTGTTTTTTCCATTGATTTATTTGCTTATGGTGTTGAAGTTTGCATCGTTGGAATGCAACGAAAATTTAGTTTTTCTTTCGTACTCCCATTCATATTTTTAATACATTTAGGACGCCAAAGCCATCGAAACTTTAAAAAAGATCCTCCCGAGCAGAAATCTAATCAGGCTGCCTGAGGATCCATCAGGGCCGGATCAGGGGTCAATAAGGCGCTCTGATCAGGCACGCCTTCTTTGAGCCAGACAGGGGCTTGAGCAGGGATCAATAAAACGCCCTGATCAGGCACGCCTGATTTGCGCCGGATAGGAGCCTTATCAGCCATTAATAAGGCGCCCTGATCAAGCACGCCTGATTTGCGCCGGATAGGAGCCTTATCAGGCATTAATAAGGCGCCCTGATCAGGCACCCCTGATTTGCACCGGACAAGCTAAAATATTGGCAATAAAATGATAAAATAGAGATTACTATTAGTTTGAAGAACAATTTAATCAATTTTTTACGATTGATTGTAATGCACAACCATACAGTCGGTCTAGAAATGCATTTTTTAAAATATATACGTATTTTTATTCTCTTAAATTTTATATTTTGTAATATATTTAATGCGAAACGAAGCTCGTATTTTTTTTCTGTTATCAGTGGAGAAGAGACATCACCCAGATCTTTTCTTCCGTGTCGTTGTTGCTCGTATCCAAACACACCATTTTCCGATCGACAGATACCAATGAGCATGTTTTAATTGTTTCCGTTTTTTTACTTGCCACATGTTGAACGTTGCCGACTCGCATGGATAAGTATACATAGATTTCGTAATCCGCAACAAGATAAGTTGCTTGATCCGGGCCTGATGAAGCGCCTGATCAGAGCCTGATAAGGTGCCTGATCCGGACCTGAATTTGCAAAAGCGTTACATCCCTGATCAGGGCCGGACTAAATTTGCCTGACCCGGCTCGGATTTGCTATTGTGGCAGCCTGATCCGGTCCGGATTTCACCCTGAACAAATTTCTGCTCGGGCTTATTCAAAATTTGCAACCGAAAAATGCAAAAAAAATATTTGATATTATAATAAAACGAATTTTTTTTTAACGAAGAGGAATTTCCGTTGAACTCCAATGATATGAACTTCAACACCATGTATGCTTTTGGTTTTTCGACCCAATGATGTTTATCGGTTATTTATCTAAATCTGTGGTCCACGCCGTTTTTATCTTTGATTCGTTTGATTTTGGTTTTTTGACCCAAATGAGAAGTGAAAAAAGCCGCTACCCGTGCAGAGATGTAACTGGGCATTCCCTGCTTTGCGTCCGGCCCTGACCAGACTTGCCTTGTCTGTTTACCTGACCGGGCCCTCCCATGGAACAAACCGGGAAGACCGCAGAATCGTTTTTTTAAAGCTTACCTTCTATGCTTGGAAATTACAATCTTCTGGCCGGGATACAATTCGAGCAAGTATATCTTCGCGTAATGTCAACCCGGCCAGAACATTGACATGTTCTGAAAAGTGGAGCCTGTCTTTAAGAAATAAAGAAAAGCTGCTTGGTTTATCACCTCATTAAAGATGTTTATAATTGATTGGGATGAAACTAATACATCTGTTGTAATTCTCTTCATCATTGAAAGCATTCATTTCATCAATGATAATCGACGAGGATAAAAATGCTTATCATAAATACCGTGATTACGATAACTAATTATTCGAGTATGAAGAATAGCCAAATTATTTTATGAGGAAAAAAAGTAAAGCAGGTCATTCGTGGTTTTTGAACACCTTGTCGCCAAGTTGGGAAATATCAATCGTAACGGGCCGGAATATGTTACAATCAATTTTATTTGTTCGGGACTCGATCAGTGAAGAAATTAGTTGAGACTCTTTCGTTTTGAGGCGATTTGTAATTTATTCAGTTTTTATGACTATATAATGTAAAAAGTTCGCTGTGTACAAGTGTTGTATGTTGTTTGTGTCGCTGTGTATGTTTCGTGTGGCCCGTTATGGCTGGAAATACATTACCTGAGTGTATTTCGCCAATAATCCGCCAGGTGGCTACAAGCGAAGCGCTTCGTGTAAACAAGGTACCATCGTACGAGGATAAAAGCTCATCCTGTGAGTTGTACCATGTACAGCAGTGCTATGCTTGCAGTGTGCACGTACGCTTATGATTTTGAGATACTTGCCAAATAACCCTTTGCAATCTAGGCCTTTTTCACTCGGATAGTGATCTGTGTACGTTTTTCTGTCTCCTCGTCTATCAGGAAATGCCAGCAAGTGTATATCTACACTCATATACTACCTTAGCAAGTAGATAACCAACAAACAATATGTGTTCCAAATACTGAATTGAATACACTGCCGATTTTACCTCCTCAAGGATTCCAAAAACGCTGAAACGTCATTTTAAGTTCCTCGTTTGTTCCTGGTTATTTCCCGATCTATTCCCTACAACTTCCCTAGTAATTTACCGCTTGTTCTCTGGCCCGTTCCTGACCTGTTCCCCAGAAAGGGAACGGCGGATCGGGACCTAGCCTTAGATCCGTTACATTGCCAACCTATTCCAGGGTTGAAGGCCCGACCGGAGCCTGATATTATCTAGGTAAGGCAGATCAGCAGCAGTACTTTTTCCCGATTCCAATTTCTGCACTTCTGTAATGACAGAGTACGCAGAGTTCGAACATCGTCCGTTCTCTGTTCGGGGTGGCGATTTTGCAAGTACCGATTTCCTATTAACTTTTGCGGTTTTGCTCTCCATTTCGGTTTTCCTCTGCATGGTACCGTTGTGAACAGCAGAAAAACGTTCAGTGGACATGGAGTGTTGCGTCTTGCGGAGGGTCCACCCTGGCCGAAAGAATCACGTTGGCGCGCGGTAGTGCGTGTACGAACACCTCCCTCGGAACGCGCGATGAGAGACGAAGAGCGAGAGAGGTGAAGCGACGAGGAAAGAGACGATCGACGAAGAGGAGTGCGCCACGAACAAAGAATAGGATGAAAGGCAAGGCGGGTGGTGCGACGATAAGCTCCGTGTGCACGTCGAGATCTCGGGCGGAGTGTAAGAAAAGAAAACTGCACCGTCGCAGCGCAGAAGAGACGGGCAGCGCAGTAGAGACGAAAAAAAAATGATAATAATAAACGGAAAAGGAAAGCGAATCTCCAGCGCCACTCAAGGCAAAGACCCGAGGACGTTTACCCACGTAAGACGCGACCTTGATCTTAAACGTTTCGCACACCACACGCGCTCGCAACGGACGCGTCGTCGGTGCATTCTTCAGCCGGCTTCGCAACTACGCACATCGCCAAAAGGCTGACTAGCAAAGGAGTGTCGGGATCGATAAAAATCTTGAATTTTTTATTCACCGGCGACGTGCCCGTTTCCTACTGGGTTCGTCTGCGAAATATTCAAAAGTGTCGCACATTAAAGACGAGTACTTGAGCATGTTCCGGACGCACCTCTATTCGCCAAGTATAACGAGACCAACGTGCAGTCATCCTCAGTCTAGCACACACGCGCTGGATTGCTCGCGCCTGCACACAGAGGCGTAATCCATCGATAGCCACCTGCGAGTGTCTCGATCAAATCCTCGGACGCTCGCGAGATTGCTAATGCGAAGAACACGTGTGACGCCTCGGGAAAACTCATGAGTGGCTAGTCAGATAGATTGAGGGGGTATCCCTGTCTGGAAACTTCAAAAAATCGTATTTTTGCATATTGTTATTGTTTGGACTTTCAAGAATATTTAAAGACCCACCAGACCCTGAAATTCTAAAAATTGACGAAGTTACATCTATTTTAGTGGAACAGTGCGCGTCGGGTTCACCGCGATCCGTCGAATTTGAACGCGATTATCTCGAAACTACATATCTTGACACGGCGGGATTGATATCTCGAGTAACTTTCACACTATTGACTTGAATTGGCACAGTTAGCGTTCAAACAGTAGTCATTTTCGATTCACGATAGCATTTTTCAATTGGATGAACCGTTTGTTAATAACAATGACTTCTGCATGCTGTTTTTTCAAGAGAAAAATGAGGTTTTCTTTGGAGAAGCTGTCATTTTTCGTATTTTTCGAAATTTCGAAAAGTGGATCGTGAACCCATAGCCAGTTGGATATATTTGAAGATTTTTTTTGTTTTCGTTTGAGATTACATTTGAGCCTGGTAGAGATCCCGCCGTTTTGGGCCTCGCCGCTGGAGGACTGCCCAGGTAGGAAATCAAAAGGCTGACGATGGAAACAAGCTTGTGCGAGCCTTGTTTCATCGAGCCTGAGTGAGACAGACCTGGGCCAGGTTTCATTGCATCGTTTGGAGCAGCCTGGAACCAAGACTGGCTGCTTAGCCTAAACTCAGGGTTATTTCAAGCTTTATTGAGCCGGTGAATTTTAAGGCTAAAACATCAAGGCTGGATGCAGGCTCGTTTCAGGTTGTGATAAAATAAAATAAGTTTGAAATAATATTTTTTCTGTACTTTTATGAAAAAAAAATTAGCAATAAACGCGAGAATATTTTGAAATTGTGTATCTGCAAAAAAAATTAGACTACTGACATTTTACTTCATCCTCTATCTTAATTTTCTAAATCAATTTGACGCAATAAACATTCTTTACAAATTTATTAAATTTACCCCAATGTAGAATATAGAAAACTAAAAACAGGCCTCATATAGCCTCGAGAAGAGTTAGGGATAAGCCTGGTCATAAATGCTCGTGAAGGCTTCATTAAGGCTCGTTTTGAGCCTTGTTGTTTCGTCGTTTCAGGCTTAGTACAGGCTTTTCTACCAGCCTTTGGTCAAGCCTGTGCGCAAGAGCCTGAAACCGCGTTATCATTCAGAGGTTCAGCTAGGCCTGAAATCAGGCTGGTGCTCAGCCTGAATTAAAAAATGTGAGCCTTGTTTCAGAGCTTGACGAGCCCTTCTTTCATCATCAATTCCTACCTGGGTGCAACGCCAACTGCAGCACCACGAACACTGAAAGATTTTCTTCGGAAAAAATTACATTGTAACCACAAACATGTGTACAACAGGCTGGGATAAAATTAATTTATTCCAACCAATGTGTTACTAGAAAAAAATGCATCATTCCGACCCTTCAAATTGGGCTTCCAGAGAGGGACACTATGTTAAACATCCATGTTAAAGAGGTTGGAGTGGTCTAGTTGAATCAAATGACGGTTTATGAATTTTCTTTTCAATGACCCTCGAAATGTGCATACGAGGTATAGATTTATCGTGTAGATGCTAATTTGTCACACAATATATAATTAAAGGGCAAAATTATGCATTTTTATATTTTTGTTGCGTGAATAAGAAAAACTGTTCTGTTACTACCAATTTAACAAAGTATAGCATTATCGATGATTATTATGAAAAAACTGCGTCAGCGAATGTTTTCACTGAGAATGAAATTTTGAGATATTGATAATTGTGGCTATTTATATTCATGTCACGAGGTTATTTATTAATACCATTAACTAATATCAAGTGTTGCCAAAATGCGGCAAATTTGTGGACATTTAGGTTGGCGCCAATGCTCTTCATTCGCCAGCCAGGATTGGTTATCTTTCAATGAGGTTGAAGTTTGCCTCGTTGGAATGCAACGAAAGTTATTATTTTCCAATTGCTCCAACCTTTTTGGCGTATTTTCGTTAGGAAAAGCCCTCAATTCGTTTATTTACAAATCAAGAATTTAGATGTACAAAAAAAGATTGTGCAAAATAATAAAACTGAGGAAAGAAAAATATAAAAAAGAATTTTCGTTCCATTCCAACGATGCAAACTTCAAGACCATATCTTTCATCAAACCTTGATGGTACAATATTGAATATATATGGTTTACGATGGGCAAGATGGATTTGTTTTCTAAATGTTTACAAAAGTTCACTTTGCAACAATCTGTCGTTAGAAATAGTTTATCTTGGTGCTAAATAGCCAAAAGAATTACATCACAAGTAGCGTCTTGCCTATCTAACTGCACGTGAAACTACATACATTAAACTAGTTTTTATCTCTGGTGTTTTGTGGTGAAAAACTTTCAAAAAGTTCGTCAAGTCTCACTATAGTCTAAACAATAACGTATATTACAATAAAAATAACCTTGGATTGTGGCTAACGCTTCAACCTCCTTATCGCATTGTTAAAGGGCAATTTTGTCACTCCTTGAAGATAGTACAAGTCCGCACTTTATTATAATATGGCTGCTGGATGTTTTTTATATGCTACAGATGATGCATGTGTCTAGAAACCTCAAGCAAGGTTACTGGCGATTTTGCTTATACTAGTAAAACCAACATCGGCAGGTTGTCATTTTGGAAGGTCGGGCCGACGATCCAACTAATACACGGCACTTTCCCTATCATCTGCCTGTCCAAGAATTGGCTTCCCTCCTCCAGGAGAGGTAGCAGTCACACCACTACCTCTCATTACCTTCCGTCCTTGGCTATAATCAAACGAAGGCCAAATAAGGGTATACCCAAAGATAAAGCGATAGATGAGTACTAAGAGGCAGTGCGGGAGCTAATTCCCCCATTGGAGGAGGAAAACAAGTACTCGGAGAGGTGAAATGATAGGCAGAGTACCCTAAATTGGAATGCAGTGGTTGGGGACACTTCCGTAAGTCCTATTGTCTTCAATCCAACTTCGTGAATCAAAAGAGTAACGCTAATATAAGGTGGAGTGCGTCGTACACACATGCACAAATGGAAGATGAGTTGGTGCAGCTAGTAGCTGAGCATTAACAAGTGGGTGTCCTAAGTAAGCTTTACTTTTCGTGCTGGAGGTTCATCAATTCATCAGCTGAGCCATTCAAATGCGTTTGGTGGGTCCGTTTGAATTTTCCGAAGGGTTTTTTTTGTTCCTTCATGTGTCTAAAATTGGGGACAGAGTTTCATCCGATAGTTAGGGTGTTCACTATCGCCTTTCCTCGACGCTGTCATGCCCGAGTGAAAATCAAGCTGGCGTTATCGTTGTACACCGATAGCGCGTATAATCGTCGACAAGAGCACGAGACCGCCAGCTGCGTCACGCGTAACGACGATATCGGTTAAGTAGTGACCGTAGTCGATAGGCTGGCCCGTTTGCCGCGAGGCTACGTTGACCCGATGTAATCGAGAATGCTCGTTAGGGAGGGATTACGTGGCGGAGTGCATAGCTCACTCGTTCGGCATGCGTGTAAGCGCCAGATACGCTTTTGTCCCTCATCGTTTTTACGCAATCGTTACGCAGTCGTCGTCATGGACGGTGATCACTGCATCTGCTTCGTTCCGTGCGATCACCTGACAACTCCACAGTTCACACTATTTTGCACGTGGCGGAAGGACGATCGAATTGGCTACTGTTCGAATCAAAACCATCATCGGAATACTTCACCATTGAGGCAACTGTCAAGCATGTTCTCCACGAAGCATCATAGTTTTTGAGGGTTCAGAATTGTTACGACCAAGGAATTCGTGTTAGAATAATGGCGGAGGGATGATATATGGAGGGTTCACCAGATATGGTTTTCCAGTCGACACCTCGTACATCCTCCATGGGCGAGTTTTTTTTATCCTCTTTCCCTAAAAATGCCGCCCTTTTCCCCTTTTTCGTATTCGCGAACCTTCTTGGCAAGCTTTTAGCTTATCTGCACCATAAAATTGATTCGTCGCGGAGGTGTTCTGGGCGAGGTTGTTTTATTGGCGGAAACATGTCACGCGTTATCTCACTCGAGTCGTTTTAAACGAGATTCCAGTATCAACAGCTCACCAGCGACATACACGACGGCTGTTCCACAGTTAGCGGCACTTTTAAAAGCTGAGCTTCGCGTTGCAAGAGGAAGAATGAAAAAACAAAACCCTTTTGTCTTGGAGCAATTCGCGAGTTGACTCCGCGCGCGAAAGCTGTTAAAAGACGCCCACGAGTGTATCCTTTTCTCGGGGCCCATCAAATGATTCATTTCCGTTTATCAAAGCAGGGCGTGCCTCTGCCGGAAAGGCCGGAGGTTCCCACCGACGAAAGCCCGTCGTCTTTTCGTCTTCTTTGTAAAACGCGTCAACTATGACCTCATTTGCGCCAACGTGGCTCCGGAATCGCGATAAAGGGAAGTCGAGACTTTCTACGTCAGGGAAAATGGAAAGCTGGACTTTTTTCACGAGATGTAGCCATTCGCAGCCTAGATCAGATTGCTTCAATCCTTTCTGGTTAACGAGCTACATCCACTTAGGTGGGTCAAAAAATTGCATTTTCCAAGATGATTTTTATTCGATAGTATCACCTTTCAGCTATATTCCCTGAACATCTCATTGAAATGTTCCTGAAATTGAATGAACTGCAGCTTCTAACAATCGACCGGGCTTCTAACATTGTTTCCTAAGTTGGTGGACATGATATCTCGAGAACCACTTGATTGATTGTTTCCAAATTTACAGGATATACGATGAGAAATATTTAAAGATCGTTGACGATCTCATTTTTTCCCAATTCATCATCATTTTTCTTTAGTTACGTAAGAATGACGACTTTTTTCATCGATTTTGTATGCTCGAGTTTCAATTCGTCACCACGTTGTTGAAAAAAATTATTAAAAAAATCGACGATCGTCAGCGACTCGTGTTTATTGTTAACTTGAATAACCCGTTTGGTTTTTAGATTTCGGATGGACCGTTTAAGCTGGAGAGTGTCCACCGCCAAACGACGCGAAAAAAAATGTCATCAGTTGCCGGCGGCCACGTTCTTGTTGATTTTCTGCATTTTTTGATGATCTTTTTCTAAAGACTCTCAATTGTATATGTACCTTGTGTTTAAAAAATGCGTTTCTTTTTCACCAACCATTTCAGGAAACAAATTCTGAATTTGGCCACTATTTTCGGACCTCTAGCTAGACTTTGGAAAATACGCGGAGAGCAGACTTTTCTGAGCTACTACAAACGAAATTAAGTTTACTACAATCAACTACAAAACAAAAACTTCGGAAATCAATAAAAAAAATTGAGATCGGAGATACTTGGGTGCCATGTTCACAGAGGTGAAGAGCAGGCTGTTAGGTTTTCACCAGTGCTTATTTTGCTCGGCAAGTTCAGTATTTTGGAAACATCGCCACATCACATTATCATCTCTATCTAGTGGGAGAATCGGGTTGTTCCTTCGGCGCATTTAGAATTCAGATTGTGAAACGAACTTTTACAAGGTACTTGAGCCACTTGATAAATGACTTCTGCACGAGGTCTCTCAGTGTCTACATTTCTTCGTGCACGTTTCGCATAGTTTCTCACAATGTCCCCGTAATATGTTCGTGCTTTGCAAGTAACGTGATCACGAGAAACACCAAGATTTTGATTAGGCTTGCTCTCCGATGAGAATTCTTCTTCAGCTCCTGAGACATTGTCGTTATGGCAATCAGAACAATAAGTGCAGGCAAGAGACGGATTCGAATAAAAACAACATTAACAATGTACAAAGCACTGCATTGTGCGGCTTGCAGAGGAAGCACGAGTAAACGCTGAAAAGGAAAGGACGCGTACGAGAGAGAACGAGCGATCGGTAGTGATGAAGAGCAATTTTCTCGTTATCTACGAACTCGTAGCGCAGCTTGTGACTATCTCCATTCGTGAATAAAATCATGGACACGATACGCAAATGGGTTTGCGTTTTTCCATCGGCGTCACGCGAAAATGCACGTATGCAAGAACAAGGACAATGAACTTGTTACTCTTTCCCGCCTTATTGCGCACTGTGCTGCTGTCGAAGTATCGCCACATTTTTCGAGTGACGCATACGCGATCGTTAATTCTGTTTTTTTTTTGCGTATTAACGATAAGCCGATCTCTCTCGGGGGACAACGAACGGTGAATGACCGGATTGGGAGCGTGATGAATCGCAAAGATAATTGTAGTGATCATCGAGATAAGTGCACTTTTCGTGTCTAGTAACGAATTTTTTCGTTCGTAACCCGAGCGAATTTTTAAAGTAGCGCCATTTTGGAAGAATATTGTTTATGCTTTCAACTATGAATTTTTTTAATAAAAAAATATCACAAATCTGATAAGACCATCGCATTTCTGAGAAAATTTTCGATCGATTGAAAAAAAAATGTTTTTTTAAAAATGAATTACAGTCTAATATACAGAATGGACTGGCCGATTCATATTTAAAATAAGTAAAGAATATGAATTGTCGATAAGAACTCGAATCACTATAATTCAGCAAAATATTACAGGTGTCCATAAAACCGAGTTCTCACTTTAATATCGGATTTTGTCGCCACACGAAATTTTTCTAGTTTGTGGTGCTTGCACACCGCGAGAATTAGTTCCGATACGGTTGAGCACAGTAGGTGTTCTAAAGGAGAAAATGATAATTTTTATAAGTTTTGAAGGTTAAGTATTACTTTCATTACTCGAAATAGAATGAAGCTTTGATTTTTGGCAAACAATTACGATAAATTCGTAATGATAGGTTAGAATTAGACATGTTTATTTTTAAAGTAGAGTAAAAAATTTAGCTCATCTGCCAAAAATTGCAAAATTAATTACTGTTAAGAGATGACCACGTACATTTCATTAAATATTCTCATACAATCATTTCGTTCGGTCTTCAAATTCTCACAAAATTTAATTTTCTATTTCTCTGTCGAAACAAGCTTTCGTAGTTTTATTTGAGAATGTCACGTTAAGGTCCAAAAAACCTTAGTGTATTTTCTACGAATTCGTAATAACACATGGAATACTCATATGTATGAGAATGTTATAATTTTTGTGCAACATAGTGATCGTTAAATCGGGCAGTTAATAAAAATAAATAATGAATAATTATGCTTTGAAGCGTTCATCTACACTGCACATTCATTTACTGGCGGTCGAGCGTTCAATTACTGATCATTTAGTCCATTCACTGGCGATGTAGTCATTTCCCTACTTATTTATGATTATGATATTAATTACATGTTTGTTACGCATTATTGACTCAGAAATTACCTGATTTTTCTAGGTTTTCCACACAAGTTTTGCAAATATTCCAGGCAGATTGGGGTCAAATAAAGAACATAATTTTTTGAAGATTAAATATATGCAAACGTTAAATATTAAATTGAAAAATAATTTAAAAACAGTGTAAAAAAAATCAAAGCAAACACCGAACGTGTTTTGACAAATTGACAATAAATGAAAATAAATAAAAACATGCTAATCTACAATAATAATCGTGTGGTTGTGTATCGACAAATCGAATGCAAATAAGGCTTTAGAGTGAATTAGTTATTAGTTTGAAAAATTTTCAATTTTCGGCACCGACATCACTTTTTCATATATAATGAAGAATAATATAAATATAAAAAATATACAAATATATTAATTTATATACTTTTCAGTTTTTTCTTCAAGATGATTTCATTTTTTGTAATTCTTGCAAAAAGTAAATTCTGAAAAAATTCCAGAGAATTGTGAAAATTCCCTAACTTTTCCCTGATTGTTCCAAGAGGAAAGAAATTCCCTGAGTTTTCGTAGTTTTCCATATATATAACAGCCATGAATTACTTCGAGGGATTTTTTTTTACCATCAGAATAATATCTTTTGGTAGCTTCAGCGATTGAAAAATTTGTTTTGATAGTATTTCCTTTCTACAGTCCATCTGGAACCTACAGTGTCGTTATTCGTCCATTCACTAGTCGGTTTATCCTATGGCAGTGCTGCAGAGGCACGTAACGTCCGAAGAATCGTGGCAAATGTTATTGCTCACTTTTCATATTTGCAAACATACACCTTTATTGGCGAACGTTGAAACATTCCATCCGCGCGAGACAGGCCTAAGTTATCATACTCTTCAGTCTTGTTTGCATCCTCTCGAACGGCCGTTTCTCATTTTAGTACAGCGAGAGGCGCGAGCTTTTGCGAGAGATCGGAATCGAAATTTTCGTCTAAATATAAAACTTCTCCGGCTCTAGGTCGCTCGGTTTTTTTTTTGGTTCGTTCGAGTCAACGAGCACTTTGGAAATAGCGATGCTGCTATTTCTTTGGAATTTTTGTCGTTTCTTTTTTATTCGTGCGAATTAGACATTTGACAGGGGACTTGACGGGTCTTTCGAAACGTCCTCAATGAACGCTGCAGTTTATTTTTGCTCCGCGGAAACGATAAATCTCTACGTATAGATAATTTGGCAACGAGATCGCGCTGCGTTTCGAGTCAAGAAGCTTTCCTCGATTGCGCGGTTTTGAGCTCCCCCTTGAATTTCTTTGATTCTCCATTTTCCGCAATGATTTATTTCACGTCCAAGTTCGTGATTCTAAATGCAAATACGTCGTTTAGGGGGGGGATTGCGTGTAGGAACGCGATTCCGCAGCTTGTTAAAGGGGTATCCTTCTCTGGATACTTCAAGAGTTCCGCAGCTTGTCAAGGGGGTATCCTTCTCTGGATACTTCAAAACATCATTTTTTGCATATTGTTATAGTGTGAACTTTCAAGAATATTTTAAGACCAACCGGACCTTGGAATTCTAAAATTTGACCAAGTCACACCTATTTTAGTGAAACAGTGTGTAAAGTTAAGGACGATTCGCGTGTAACGAAAGCGGACATCAAAGCACAAGAACACTCAAAAGAGGCCCGAACAATGACTTCAGCATGCTGTTTTTCAAGAGAAAAATGAGATTTTCTTTGGAGAAGCTGTCATTTTTCGTATTTTCGAAATTTCCAAAAGTGGATCGTGAACCCATTGCCAGTTGGATATATTTAAAGAATTTTTTTTTGTTCTCGTTTCAGATTACATTTGAGCCTGGTAGAGATCCCGCCGTTTCGGGCCTCGCCGCTGGAGAACTGCAACGCCAACTGCAGCACCACGAACACTTTGAAACATTTTCTTCCGAAAAAATTACATTGTAACCACAAACATGTGTACAGCATGCTGGGAAAAAAATAATTCATTCCAACCAATGTGTGACTAGAAAAAAAGTCATCATTCTGAACCTTCAAATTGGGCTTCCAGAGAGGGATACCCCGTTAAGTAAGCACATACCTGTAATACTTAATTTCAACTTAACTATTGTTTTTCGAATGTTGTTCAAAATATCGGGGTAGTACCTTGTCGAATTGAGATACATCCTCTTTTTTTTTGCAAAACTAATCACAATTTTAGAATAAGGCACCTACAAGGAACATCATTTAAGTGTCTGCCTTCCATTTGATTGAAACTCATGTATGTGATAAAGCATTGAAAACTATTAAACACGTTTTTTTTTATTGTCGCAAAAACAGTGTTAAGGGTTTAAACCACGCCTCAAAGAAATACCCTCAAAGTCACCCCTTAATTTAATTTCTTTTCAATACTTCTATAGTGGGTTTTTCGTCACTTGTCCCTAGAAGAATTTTAGTTTTTGTTTCATTCAGATATGTGGACTGCTAGTGGGTGAAACTGCAAAATCATCCCTCGACACTTCGAGGGGTGGTTTTTCCTCTTAAAACCATTTTCCGCCAATGAAAAAAACACGTGTCGAATAGTTTTCAATACTTCATCACATATATGGGTTTCAACACAATCGAAGCCGGACACTTAAGTGATGTTCCTTGTTAGTGAATGTTGTTATGCAATATTCCAGATTTCTAGACTAAAGCTGCTAATGACTTTGGAGGCTTATAAAGCGTGCGTGGGATGACGTGAAAATAGAAGAAAAAAAATAACGTTTACGATATTTAATGTCTCACCCAACCTAGAAGAGGTACGCGAACATTTTCTTTCAACATTTTTCCTGGTTGGGAAACTACGCTGAATGGCCTAGATTAGCATGTTTCCCCCTCTAGTCGTTGTAGTCGAACTTAGGGAAACTACGAATTAGAACTTTTAACTATTATAAGCTGCCACTAAAAAAAATTATGCTCGTCTTTCATCCTCTTTAAAGACCTTTTTATGGTGCCTAGTGACTACAGAGCCCTGCAAAGGTGTTCAAAGCGGAGCATTGCAGTGGTGAATGTCTCTAGTGGCTACGGGGCGCTAAAAAGGCGTTTCTATGGTGCGTTTAAGGATACTGATTATTATTCGACCCAGCTAAGTCCTACGAATCTTCAACTTCGAAGTTTCCACAATTTCCAAATATAGAAAATTCATTATAATTCCTTATGTAAAATCGTCACAATTTTATACCATTTTTTTAAAACCAGAGGCCTTTTGATTCGTTCATTTTTTGTCTCGATCTGACCACAGTGGCATTTACGGAAGCTCCGAGGCAGAACTTGTATTGGACAAATCTGCAAAATAGTCAGGACCCTTTGACATGAATCGGTGAAACGTTTGTGGGTGGTCAACGGTTCGCGAACGAAAATTCGCTCGATCCCGAAAACGCAATTATACGAGTGGACTCCACCGAACACTGTCCAACTCGGGCAGTCAGTGAAAGAGAATAGAATAGGTTTATCGGTGCAGCGTAGGATCGGGCGGTCCTTCAGGCGCATTCCGTCACGCTGATTACGACAATGCGGTTTTGCCGCGAGGCCGAGATTGCTCGTGTCGAACTTTTGCGCACCAGCACACACACACACACGAGTGTCCAGTGGACACAAAAGTCTCAGGAGACACACGTTTTTGTCCTTCATATGACTCGCGTTAGTACGTAACTCTGTTGTATCGATGCACGCACACGTTGGCCATTGGATGAATCGTTCTCACGCACGCAGCTTGAATTATACGCCTGTCGACGCTAATAATTGAATGTGCGCTTGTAATTTCAAAACGCCCGCAGCTTTCGCGGCAAATGTCCTCTCCCCTCCTTCGGGCTAGTTGTCCCACGTTGTTGGTTTCGAATAATCGATTTACCGTTTAACGGACTACATCTATCTAGGTGGGCCAAAAAATGGCTTTTTCCAAAAATATTTTTATTCGATCGTATCACTTTTTAGCTATATTCCCTGAAAAATTGTTGTGTTTCTGTATTTTTTGGTAATTTTTTTTAAAGGCTCTCAATATAAAAGGTGATATACCTTTTATATTGAGTCGTAAAAAAATCACCAAAAAATACAGAAAAACAGTTTTTTAAATTTTCAAACCCATGTATTCCCTGAAAGTGGTTGTTTTTGAATTTTTTTGTTGTGATTTTGAGTTTGAATATTTCAAATGCGTGAGCTTGAAAATCTCAAAAAACCCATTTTTTAAAAAGGTATTATCTAATAGTGCAATATTTCTAGAATATTCTTCCAAAGTTTTAAGTCAATCGGAGTAAAAGTCCAGGAGAGAGAGAGCCTTTGGGAATTCCCCCCGCTGGGAAAGACCGACCGGGAGCGACGCAGGTGATCGCATTTTTCTCAAAACACTATTTTTGAAGTCGGTGGACACGATTTCTCAAAAAGTAATGCATCGATCTTATTGAAATTTTGCACACTTCTTCACAATAGTATTGACTAGTGATTGAACGAAGGTTTTTTTTCGATTACAACTAATTTTACAAGGCTGTATGTAGTGTAAATTGTACCAAAAATTGAACTATTTTGCATACAAATCTGCCAAAAATTAAAATGTCAATTTTTTTTTAAATCCTTCGTTCAATCACGAATTATACTTGTCTACTGACAAAAAAATGGTTTCCTAATTTCAGATAAAGTTATCATTAGTTATCCTGTCCACCACGAGGACACTTTTTTTAAGGGGTCTCCGGAAACCAGGTCCCACCGGCTGAATTTCTCAAATTGTTGGATTAATTTTTTTCAAATTTTGTTGAAATGTTGCTCTTTTATGTGCATAACATTTTGAATACAATAATCGATATTTTTTTTAAATAGAGAAAATATGGTTTTTTGGATTAGAAACCCATGTAACCCCTTAACAAAATTAATCCGCAATTATGGCAGAATTTTATCCAAATTTTCGTCAAAAGAGTGAACGTTTGCAAACAGGGACGAGGTCGCCATTTATCGGATATTTTTCCACACATAACCTCCATGATTGTACCTTATATTAAAATAAAAATATTCGTCCTTTTCAAATAAATAATACGTTTTATTAAGAAATGAAAATGTCAGGTCATTTCGAGACAGCGTATACCATTGTCTTTAAAAAATACGTTTCTTCTTCACCAACCGTGTCCCAGATTTTTTTTCGGAATTCGTTAATTTGTTTGGGCCTCTAGATGGATGTAGCCCCTTAAGCTCCCCCAGACGGTTCATTCTTGCAGAACTATGACGTGGGCAAAAAAAATCGATGTTTCACTTTCCGCATACGCGGGGGACGAGCCCTAAGCCTCAACCGCAAATATTCGAGCTCTCCCGGTTCATCGCTTCGGGAATTTCCTTCCCTACTTTTGTTGTCCTATCGATATACACGAATGCGCCGGATTTCGGTTAATTAAAACAGGCAGTGGCGAACTGGGCCAAGCCACGCGGTAACGAGGATTCTGCCGCTTCCGGCATCGACAACGCGAGCGTACGGCAAAACTCCGAAGGCATAGAAAGCGATAAACGGCAGGAAAGAAAAGTAGGAGACCGCGGGTCGATTCTTGCTGCACGAGGTTATTCGAGCAGCGTTATCTTCCCGTTTTCCCGCCACGTATACACTGACAGAAACATTCTATTGATATTAAGTAACCGCGTCTATATGATTTTTTAAAATTTGTATCAACTAGATTTTTCGTGGAATCAAATTTTTCCTATTGCATTCTTGCATTATTGGAATTATTTATTTTAAATATATTTATTTATTCAAATCGAAATCTATTTAACATCGTCCAATAACTAAATATTTTATTTAATCCTATGAAATCTGTGATTCGGTTTCACCTGTTTAAAAAACAATTTAGTTAAATCTACTAAATGGACCTATTTGATTTAAAAAAAATTTAAATGAAATAGAATTTTCGCATACTCAACCATTTATCTATTTGATTGAACTAATGGTCTGTCTTTATTGCAACACACGTATCATAGGGGTGTGGGGGTAGAGACGGTGGAGAAAGAGGAATTATATATATATATATATATATATATATATATATATATATATATATATATATATATATATATATATATATATATATATATATATAGAGGTTATGTTAACAAAATCCATAGCATGTTATTCGATAAAACTCTCTAATTATCACAATGCTATTAACTAATTGATATAGTTTATGTGATACAACAAATAGTTATAGGAATTTATTTAGTCTCTTATGCCATATTGGGGACCAAGATGTTACAAGCGTTCGGTAGCATAAGGGCAGCTATGAGTAGGTAGGTTCTAGGTTCGATTTCCATATGGTAAAATATTATCTTCGAAAAATATTATTTAAAACGGCTAGGCAATGACGAATTACGATACAAAATCGTTGTGGCAAAACTCTCAATTAACTGTTTCATTTCATTTTGGATTTATGAAATATTTTATGCATACAGTACACATAGATTTACAGTGTACATTGTAAGCAAATAAAGATTTATTTGAATCAAATAATTATTTATTCAATTTGAATATATTTAATATTTAAAAAGAATAGCTGAAACAAGTAAAAAAATGTCTTTGAAACAAATAAGATCGTAGTGAGACGTGAGATAAGGAAAAAACCTATCTGATTTAAATAGATCGTATTTAAATTAAATATTTTGGCAGTGTAGGTACATGAAAATGTGAGAAACCAGTTGATTACGCTTTCGGCCAGCTTGTTTTTTTCGTCGTTTGTATCACGACCACCGTGCATCGTACTTATCGTGGCGAGATTCTTCGGCGTGGAATTACCGATCGATCTATCATTTTTATCTGTTTTCGCTCGTGTCACGGAGGCTCTGTAACCACGGGTAAGGTTTACTCGGCGAGGTGTATCGGCAGTTCGTGACTGGCCGTCTCGCAGTAGGGCAAAGATGATGCTGGAGCTGGCATCGTTGGAGTGCAACGAAAATAGATTCTTTTTAATTGTTCGATTTTTTGTTCGGCTGATTTACACTGTGAAAATCACATAAACGTTTTTACGTCATTCTAGAAGAGATTTTCGAGCAAAGTTTGTAAAAAAAATCGCTTTGGACAATGATGATAATGGAAAAATGAACAGGAAAAATGGTTGCATTCAACCGATGCAAAGTTCAACGCCATAGGGCGAAGTCAGGATTGCCAAACTGGGGCAAGTTTCCTGCGCATTTGCGCGATAGGGTTTGTTTGGGTTTGTTTGTGGTGACCTGGGCGGAGAAGTGGAAGCGCAGACATTGACATCACTGGCCAACAAATTCTTTTTTGGTTGAGTCTCAGTCAATTCTGGTATTTTGAGATTGTTCATCCGGAAAAATGACAATAACTGCCAACCGTTATTCCTAAATGTCATTTCCATGGTTCCAGGACAGAGATATATTGGAAATTCTATTTTGTATGTACCTTGTTCACCATCAAATGTTTATGATATTGAAGTTTGCATCGTTGGAATGCAACGAATTTTTTTCTTTTCCAGCGGCCATTTTTTCTATGGCCGGTCAAAGCTACAGTGTTTTTTTTAGAAGCTCATCAGAAAGCTACCTCACGGTATCCAACAATATTTTGGATATCAATAAAATCGGAGAGAAAGGAAAGAAAAAGGAATTTCCGTTGCGTTCCAACGATGCAAACTTCAACAGCATAAATGATCGAGGGGGCATTGTGAAACTATCGTGGGGGAATGTATTTGATGGTTGACTCGGAGAGTAATTACAATCACAAATGAAAGAGAAAATCTGGTTATTTTATATTTCGAATTTATTTTCCAAAATATATTGCTTAAAACTCTGCATGGTTGTTACGCATTTTTAACTCAGAAATTCCCTGTCGTTTTCAGGTTTTCCGCACAGGTTTTGCAAATATTCCAGACAAATTGGCGTCGAATAAAGGACATAATCTTTATTAAGATCAAATATATGAAAATGTTAAATGTCATAATAAAATTTAAAAATAATCTAAACACTGTAAAGTAAAAAAACACTGTAAATAAAATACGATAAAAGTAAATACAGAACCTGTTCTTCACTACAAGCAGACATTTTTAAGTCTGTGCCAATAAATAAAAAATAAATATAAACACATGTCTACAATAATAATTGTGTGGTTGTGTATCGACACATCGAATGCAGATGTGTAGAGCATTGGAGTAAATTAGTTTTTGAAGTTTTCAATGTTTGGCACTGGCAACTTTTTTTGTATTTAATGAAATATAATATAAATATTAAAAATATATAAATATATATATATTTACTTTTCAGTTTTTTTTGTCAAGTCATTTTCATTTTT
Source organism: Ophion slaviceki (assembly GCA_944452715.1). Classification (NCBI taxonomy): domain Eukaryota; kingdom Metazoa; phylum Arthropoda; class Insecta; order Hymenoptera; family Ichneumonidae; genus Ophion; species Ophion slaviceki. Next base: position 22,507,848 of record OX101793.1, on the reverse strand, counting down.
CGTAATGCTCCCAAAAAGTAAATTCTGGAAAAATTCCAGAGAATTCTCAAAATTCCTTGACGTTTCACTGATTATTCCAGGAGGAAAAGAACTCCCCGGGTTTTCCCTGTTTTCCATATGCGTACCAGAAATTATCTGGAACTCTACACGATAAAAAAACGATGCCTATCGTCTCTGCAGCCCAATCAGGATCCTCAAAAACTTTTTAGTCTTCCGCATACCCAAATGTGCAAAAAGTAATGGACAACAAGACGAAAAAAAACATGTTCTTTGCATTCCAACGACCCGCACTTCGGCACCATTCCGAATTTAAGGGGTTACCCCCACTTGCGATTTTGAAAAAATCGATTTTTTTTATTGCATTTTTTTGAAGTATAAGTATCCGGGCCCATACTTCTGTATGGGCCCGGAATAGATGACTCTATGTAAGTTTACAAAAAAAATATTTTCTTCGTGTAAACTGAAATTGAAACTTCAAACGCGTTTTTCTCAAAATGGCATTTCTGAAGTCGGTGACCAAGATTACTCGAACACTAATGAACCGATCTTCTTGAAATTTTGCAGGCTTATTTAATACATAAAAATGTAGTCTTTAATCGTTCGATTTTTTTTTCGAAAAAGAATGGCCGTTTTATAGCCAAAAAACGGCCATTTTTTTTCGCTAAAATCGAACCATGAACTTTGACTGTCCGCCATTTTGTGAAAAATGAATATTTTTTAAAATCCTTCGATTAAAGACTAGTTTATACTTATATTTGACTAAATCCATCCGCATTTTTTTTTCAGATGATCCACTTCGCCGCAATGTTGGTCACCGCAAACCGTGTATATAAAAACATTATTTCATTGACGGCCATTTGCCACTAAACAATGTAATATTTGTCAATAAAAACATTACTGAAAGTTCTTCAAGATGTGTTCTTTAAGATGGTATATTGATCGATTAAAAAAGTTTTGTAGTTTTCTTTAAAAAAATTCATGAAAAAGGCCTTTTTTGCGCTACAAGTGGGGGTAACGCCTTAAGTTACCCGGACGCCTACTGCAAATGAAGTGAATTTTTTCACTAAATTTCACCATAACCATATCTAGACCGAAAAACAAACTTTGCAACGAAAACTAACTGTGTCGTTAAAAACCAAGTGCCATGAGAATCCCGTACGTGCAGCCCAGAACCAAGATTCCCGTTGACCAGTCTAATCATCAATGTAACACGTAGCCTGGATTCAGATGTCTTCAGTGTCAATCAAGCGTCACCCTACATGGCGTTGAAGTTTGCTTCATCAGAATGCAAAATGTCTTCTCCATTTCTTATTTTCATCAGTACCCAAAATTATCTTCTGCAGATTTAGGTTTTAGATAGCTGAATAAGGATCCTAAAAAATGTTTCCTTCATTTTCCTAGCTTAGACCTACCACAGGAAATTTGGGCAGTTGAAAAAATTAATTTTCATTGCACTCCAACGATGCAAGTTTCAACGTCATCATTGTAGGGAGTACGAGCACCCTCATGGCTTGAATTTATCGACAAAAACATTCCCCTCTATTGTTCGTTCCCATTGACTAGACGTACAGTTCGACCAGGAGACTTCTTTGGTGACCTGTGTGACTCTCCACAAAGGTTCCCCAATGCCGAGGGCCCTGATGTTTCTATTATCGGCGAACGCATCGACTTCTATCTCTTCTTTCTCTCTTGACTCTCTTTCTCGGGGACGTTCTTCGTCGTTGCGTAAGCGCGGGTGTTCGCGGCGAAGACTTCACGCGCGAGTAACGAAGACAAATGTTTCTCTCGAGCTGCGATGCTTCAAGTTCGAGGCTACAAACATATCGGGTCTCTCGTACGCTCGAGTCGATTCCAGTCTTATGACGACAGGCACAAGCAGCCGGCTCCCGCTACGGGCCAACGGACAGCCCAAAGGAATCGAAGAAACTCCTCAGCGCCAAGTTTTTATCCAGGGTAATTCTAGCCCCAAACGAAATTCGTAGTGGCTTCTTAACGCGTATATATCAACGGGTGGCATCGCGATGCAGTTCATTTCCATTGAAGGAACGAGGTCTCGCTCGTACACGCTTCCATATTGTGCGCTGGAGGCAGCACCACCGTCCAGTGTAATTTACGCAATTACTTCACGTGCAAATAAAGAGGCCTCCGGACGAGAGAATATAACGTGCACGAGGATTGGTTGTCATCGACTAAAGTAACGTCATTTGCATGAGAACGAGTGAACAACGCTATTGCACGCGCTAACACACACGGTATCTCACTAATGTCAAACTGTACTGTCCGTATGGTGGTGTTGAAGTTTGCATCCTTGGAATGCAACGAAGATCCTTATTTTCTATATCTTGGTCATTTAGGGCGGTCATCCTATGTGACAGGGCCAAAAAATCGAAATCTTTTTTGCACAAATTGCAAAAAATGTGGGCGTGTTATATGAATCCGGCATAGCGGACTAATGGTGGGTCAACGTTTTCTTTGTGTACATCGTACTTGGACTTTCAAACGCGTTTTTCTTAAAACTGTATTTTTCAAATTTGCTTCACAATGCTGAAGTGTGCATCGTTGGACTGCAACGAATTGAATTTCTTTTGACATGTTTCGCCTACAAAAGTCCTTCCATCATTTTTTAACATATTTATTTGGCGATCTACATTATAAATTTACAAAAAAGATCGTCTATGATAATAACGATCTTTTTTTATAAATTATATTCATTTTTTTTTATAATTCATATTCATTTTTTATAATATATTTATATTTATAATATACTATATAAATATTTTCTATGTTTATATAGAAAAAAAATGTAAAACGGAACGTTCGTTGCGTTCCAACGATGCAAACTTCAACACCATATTGTCTTCCATGATATCTCAAAAACTGTTGAACGGATTTCGCTCAAATTTTTATGGTATAGTCAGCACATCTGTAGTTCTCACCCGAACTAGAATATTTCTGATATCTGCCATAATTTTTTTTAAGGGGTCTTCTCACTTCAGACGCTAAAAAAGACTATTTTTTTTTATAGGTTTATATTACAGATATTGATATGAAAGTTGTTACACTTAATAAATACACGTTCGAAATACATGAAATTTTTTTAAATGTATTTATGTATCTCAAACAAACTTTAAACGCGTTTTTCTCGAAACAACGTTTTTCGACGGCTTGTTGATAAAATCTTCGAAACAACTGAACCGATTGTAAGGAAATTTTAACCACATATTCTTTACAACTATAGCTATAACGCATATCAAGGATTTTTTTACATTTTGCTATTTACTATTTTCTTGCCAAAAACAACGGTGAAAAAAGTTTTTTGTTGTTTTTTCGAAAAATGTCCGCCATTTTATTATTTTTGCATGCAGTCGAACCTCGATAACGAAGATTTGTCCATTCCCTTCCGATAGACACTCGAAACATTTATACAACAACATAATAATATACGTTGTGCCCTAATTGCTAATTGCTTGTAAAAATGGCTCTAGTTTGAACCTTTCTTTCGTTATAAAATATTTCTATATTTATACTACTAATTTTTTTTTAAGAACATTTTAAACAACATGATCTCGCTGTAACGAAAACTCGATATAACGAACTTCCCTAGAGATTCGACTGTATATCAAAAATCGTACGATCGAGATTCCATCAACAGCGCAGACCTACAATTTTTTGGAAATTTTTTTAACTACTATTTTCGTCTAAAAATAGTGACTTAAATTATTAATTTAAAAAAAATGTATTTCGAAAGTGTATTTATTAAGTGTAACACCTTTAATATCAATATTTATAATATAAACCTATGAAAAAATTCATGAAAATACCCTTTTTGCGTCTAAAGTGAGAAGACCCCTTAAGCTGAAAAAGTCGAAAAGAATGACGACCTCGGAACCTAACTTTTAAAACCGTGCAGAAAATTCAATTTTCGATTGTTTTACTTTACTTCCGGCGATAGCCCCAGGTCTACGAATTAAAATGCCGTTTGATTTTTTTGTTTCAGATGACTAAAACCTCCAGATCCATGGCAGCCGTTAATCAAGTGTTTTTTACACACGAGTGTCTTCCGAACTCTGTAAAGTCGATTCAACTCGTTACTTTTCTTTGATATAATTCTGAGGCACTGAAAAATGTTAATAAATGTGTAGTAAAAATTCAAAGATACTATGTTTGAATGGTTCATAAAAAAAAAAAATCCCAAAAAAGCGAAAAGAGTAGCTGTCACATGGGATGACGGCCTGAAAACGTCTCCTGGCAGGTTTAGATTATAGATTCCCAATAGGGATGCTCAAAAACGTGTTAGTCTTTTGCGTAGCCTAAATGTACTAAAAAAAATGGACAAGACGAGAAAAAAAAAGTTCTTTGCATTCCAACAACGCACACTTCTCCCCCAACCTGCATGTACATTCGTTTTTCTTTCAGGCTGAAGTTAAGCTGCTATGCTATTGAAGTTTGTATAGTTTGAACACAACGGAAATTCTTCTTTATTTACTTTGTCTCCATTCTTGCTATTATCCAGAATATTTTTCGATAGAGTTAGGCTGTAGGTCTCAGACGAGGATCTTAAAAAAGTGTACCGCAGCTTTGATCTACCAAAGAAAGAATGGGAATCGGAGAAAAAAATTCGTTGCATTCCAACGATGTAAACTTCACTATCATAAGGTGGTAGGGTTCGAATTCTAGGCTGAGACGATGCCCATCGTTTTTGCAACCCCAATCAGGTAGCTCAAAAACTTTTTAGTCTTTCGCATAGCCTAAATGTGCTAAAAAAATGGACAAAACGAAAGAAAAAAAACACGTTCGTTGCATTCCAATGCACTTCATCATTCTGCACATGCGGCATGGGTCTTTCTTTTAGGCTGAGGCTGGTAGGGTTTGAATACGAAGCTGTTGCGATGTCTATCGTATTTGCAAATATTGTCCGATTGCGCGAACTCGGCGCGACAACGGCCGAAGATTTTTTCCTGGACCTTCGATTGGAACTAAACGCTTCCAGAATTGACCTGCCCTCTGTATTATTCGTAGCCGCCAAGTAGAACCCGACAGAGTGTAATTTCACTTCCCAGAAGAGGCGCGATACCCTCAACGCTCATGAAGAAGCTCTCCAGTAAATACGACGCCGAAGTTCGCATCGTTGACGTGCAACGAAAATTCTTTTCCATTATTCAATTTTTTCGTTAGACTGATTTACACTGTGAAAGTCACGCAAACGTTCCTACGTCATCTTAGTCCATATTTACGACCTCAATTCGCAAAAAACGGCTTTGGAAGAAATGAGCAGAAAAAATTGTTGCATTCTAACGATGCAACCTTCAACGCCATTCGGTAAATCCTCAAAGTAAGAGAGCTTCGTTAGCTTCAATCACTACCCAATTATTTCCGCTGATGTGCTAACGCCTCAGTATCCTAATCATTGCGATATTTTCTTCATTACGTACACAGAAAACCTGTTTTTCTCCACGTACACGAAAAACGCTTTTTCGCAATGACCTTGCCACCTTCATCCCACATGACCCTAAAATCCATTCCCGACACACACACGAGCCAAATTTCCGACACACACGCGATCGAAGCTGCGAGCAAAAGCCGGTATGCATACCCCCATGCATACACGACACAGGTAGTAGTGTAAAAATGTGAAAAAAAAAAAATAATCATACACAATGCCGCGAGAGCCCATAGTTCAACCGTTTCCAGGATACGTGGTACGGGAACCCAAGGGTTGTATCATACGGACGGATGTGGTGGCCGTGGGTTCTACGCTTTTCTGACTCGCGCTACATACCGAGGACTTTACACTCCACACGCGTCATGTGTGTCCTGTATGAGTAAAAAAAAGCAGCGAGTGCGAAGGGGAAACAGAGAAACGTTATACATACTCGTGGGGAGAAATCGAGACGAGAACGATTTCGAGCTAGGCAAAAATCGATGTATCTGTGAAGCCTTTTGGACAGACGTGTCTTTTTTGGTTTTTAATTTACGTTTTGTTTTTTTCTCGTGTGTGCTTTATTCCAAGGAGGCGTGGTTTGTGGGGTGGCAGTTGGAGAGAATGAGAGAGAGAGAAGTAGATAGAGGAAAAACCGGTTCATGAGTCCTTTCTTACTGCCTTTCTCTCTCTCTCTCTCTCTCTCTCTCTCTCTCTCTCTCTCTCTCTCTCTCTCTCTCTCTCTCTCTCTCTCTCTCTCTCTCCCTCTCTCTCTCGTAGTCTGTAGCTATATGGTAAGTCTGTCCTATATATATGTGTGTATGTGTATTAAATATATACAGGGTGTCTTGTAATGGATGGATAATCCTGCAACTGTCGATAGGTCAGATCATGTCCTACTGCATGCTGGAATTTCAGTTTAATAAAAGTCCCACGGTTTTCGAGATAAAAATCATCTGCTTTTTGGCTTTTTCGCATGCCACTTCTACAAATGATAACCTTTTTTGATCCGGTTTTTTAAAGAATACTCTTGGTTATTTGTTTCATCTAGAAAAGTCTTCTTTTTAACCTTAAGGGGCTATACAAGTGTGACACTTTAAAAAAATCGATTTTTTGTTGCCTTTTTCGACCGTTTGTACTTTCAAGAATATCATTTATTTCAATATCATTTTATCTTGCAAAAATCGATAGTTAAATCTTTAAACGCGTTTTTCGCGAAATGAGATTATTCAAATTCGCTGACGTTGTAACTCAAAGAGCAATTATCCGATTGACTTGAAATTTGAACTGAGTACTCTTGAATATATTTACTCTACAATGACGTAGGATATTTTTGATTGGATGAAAATTGACGATTTGGCATTGAAAAAAACGACCGTTTTATAGGCAAGAAAACAGACTTTTTTTCATAACTACGCCATTTTGTTAGATTTTGATATTTTTCGAAAATCCTACGTCATTGTACAGGAAATACCTTCCAGTTTAACGACATTTTTTCCTTTTTCGGTTTCAGCTACTCAATCGGCCGGAATCATGTCAGCAGGGGAGGAACTTTTTTTTTGCGCCTCCGAAGGCAGCGCATAAGTCGCTTGGATCTCAATATTTTTCTATGAAAAAATTATGTAATATAGGTCAAATATAGCCAAATATATTCTTAGTTTTCCGAAGCGTTTAATTGAGTACTTTTCTTCCAAAAAATTCCCGAAAATCACCCAAATTTTCAGCGTTCACACTGGTATAGCCCCTTAAATGTTAAGGAAGCTCTATGAAAAAAGATCTTATGCAGAATTTTCATACAAACCAATTCGATCATCTGACTGATAGCTTGCGGTGTAAAAAAATGTACTACGCATATCATGCCAATTACTTAAAAAAGCTGCTTAGTTATTGTCGATTCATTTCATTTGTAGAAATGGCATACGAAAAACCAAAAGCAGATGATTAAAAAAAAATAACACAACGCCCATAATCTCGAAAACCGCGGGACTTTTACTAAACTGAAATTCCAGCATTTAGGAGGATATGATCTGACCTATCGACAGTTGCAGGATTATCCATTCATTACGGCAAAAACCCTATATGTATATATGTATATATACACACAGGGTGGACCATTTAACGTGACCACCCCAAATATATCCGTTGCCTTTAGAGTGACGAAAAAAATTTAGGAGGTAATTTGATTGATTTCGAAGGGCTGATATCGTGGTGAAAAATTAATTTCTGTCAAGGTCATAGTTTTTACGTTCTCAAGGTCAGCAATGGTTTTTCAAACGGGAACATGGTCTTTTTTTATTAAGACGTTATAGCTGACATTCAGACGAATCCAACGACCTATGATATCATGACCTTGAAATGATTTTTTCACCAAAATATTTTGGGTTAGTTTGGTTTTTTGGGTTTTGTTTGGGTTTATTTTCTTTACTGAAAGGCAACGGACATATTTGGGGTGGTCACGTAAAATGGCCCACCCTGTATATGTATATATACATATACATATGCAAATATACCGGTATATTCTTCGTTTCGTTGAGTGTCGAGATCGGTGGAAGACGCATTCGGTATTTATATAAAACGTATATCTATATGCATTCGCGTGTGTGTGCGCGGGTATGAGGACCATGAAAGAGCGACGCTCGAAGGCGACAGACCGACCTCTGTTGCCGTGTGCCATCTTCTAGCACCTGTAACAAGATACTTGGAACCGGAGACGAGGCACTTTTAGTTCTTTACTAAAAAAAGAGAATCGTTGGCTTATTTTTCACCAGCGATTGTTTCGTTTCAGACCGAAAGAGAGCGAGAGATAAAGCGCCACGTTCTATCGCAATGTTTAAAATCGCAAAATTAGCAATTGCGAATAGGGCAGGTCACTGTTGCGAAGTAACGAATAAGCGTTCACTGAGAAAACTTATAAACAAAAATCCGTCTCCGATTGCGTCGAGAAAGGATTCGTCATCGAGGTGTGAGTAACGCGATCGACCGTACTTTCCGCACGAACATCCGACAACTGGTTTTTTTCTCTTTCGAAAGACGCATATCCGGGATGAATATTTCGTGTGGGTCTTTGTGGTTTGCGATAATCGTCGAAAAATTCGCTAAGATCGTTCACCCTCGCGGGTAGGATTCGTCGAGACCGATAAATGGAAGTAGAAAAGGAGACGAGGGCTGATCGGATGCTGAAAAAAAACTACAGTATCCGGTTTTCACCGTAACTCGTTTCCTGCGCACATTGTCCAATTTGCGTATCTTTGACACTTGGCGATATTCTCGTTTTCTTGCGGAATCGATATTTTGCTCCCCTCTGCGCCTAGCGGGGATACAGTCTCGGGGCGAGAGGGAGGGGGGCATCGGAGAAATTCCTGAGAGACTTGTCAAGGGAATAAGGCTGAGCCTGAAAGTTTATTGTCTCGCGGACGAGGGTAAATTTGAGAGGCGCGGCCGAGCGGCTTCGACGATGTCTGGCGTAATTATAACGATATCATTCTCGGCACAACAACCCTTCTCTCAGCGGTCTGCAGGACAATGAGAAAAAAGCCGATTTGTTCGCTCGAATCTCGGTTTCGAGTGTAAAAAAGTCTCTTTTTACGAGATGAAAACTGGCTTAAGAAATTATCGATTATCAGATGGGGGATTCGTGGTGTAGGGTGAGTCAGAAGGGTTACCGTTGTCCGTAGGCCTCGCAGAGGGCCGAAGGCTGCCTCAAGGGGGGGTTGTGTGTGGGCAAAGCGCACTGTTCAATGAGAGTTCTCTTCGTTTTTCTTTTCGTCGCTTTTTTTTTCGTTTAAAATTCGCTCAAGTGATACTTACCCTCGGAAAGCTCGAGCTCGAGCTCGGCGAGCTTTTCCCGCACATCCTCCGGCAATTTGCCGATGTCGATGTTGAATTCGGCCATCGCTAGGCCATCCGGGCTTCACGAAAATCACAAAATTTCCAGCCGAACATTCCACTACCCGTCACCACTGTTCGGCCATCTTGCCTATCACTGATGTCGCTCGCGGACGACTGGTGGCGCGTACGAACCGCCGCGCGACCGTATGAACGAGAGAGAGAGAGAGAGACGGAGAACGGGCGAACGTCACTCACGAACAGGTGATTCAGGCGCATTCGGGATGACGCTTAAGGTGGCTGCTGTTTCGAGTGTCTCGAATTCTTTGCGTTTTGCAATTGGCGAATGTCGCACGCGTGTTGTGCAATTTTTACGTCCCGCGGGCGGAACGCGGCAAATTATTGATGCACTTGAGGATTTTTTGTTTTAGGTTAGAAATGATACGGATATTTGGGGAAATTAGGATTTTCGATATTTCGCAGCGATGATTAGTCATTCGCGTTGCTTCGATCGAATTTCCGGGATGAAGCGTTCGGGCGGGTTGAAATGTGTGACAATGTAACGTAACCTTAAGGTCGAATTACCGACGGACGGTAATGAAATAGCTGATGCAATTTTAGCTTCGAACGTGTCGAGGATGCACGCAATAGCCAGAGAGCCATGGAGATTTTAATCTCGATCTTTTTTCTTCTTACAGTATATATAGAGAGATAAGCTTTGGCGATGTTTATCTTGCGATCTTTCTAGACTACGGTATTACATACAGGTCTGGAAACTTGGGTGGGGAGTGACTGGGATAATGAGGCAGAGTGGTAGTTCGCGCTTCAGCCACCGAAGCGCTGCTACCTAGGGATGAGTCGAAGAAACGCGGGTTCAAACAGCTGTGCAATGGAGCAGATTTTTCGGGATAAACTATATTTTTAAGAGCGATACGAATGGAAAATGATTCAGATTTTTTTGTTACTGGTCTTATGGTGACAATGACAATTATTGTTTCAGCAGACTGCATTTCTCGTATGTTTGAACTTCTGTTATTTTCCAATTTGGTCTTTGGCCATTGGAGTAGATGGGGTATGAACAAATTCATACGGTCTACATTTTTTTTCTTTATAGGGTAAACTGATCTTATTGGGGCACCCCACCAATTATTGACACTTCTCTCCTCCCTACACAGCGATCCCTAAGGGGTTAGGCCACAGTAACGGGTATAAAATCATGTGCGAATTTAACATTTTTTTTTTTCGTATGATAAAGTGATTCGAAAATTAATTGCACATCTATTTAGTATGAATATCAAGCTGTTAGAAAATACTTTTTTCGATGTACAAAATGGCCGACTACTCGAAACTTCTCGAAACAGCTTTTTTCCAATCGGCGTGACAAATAACTTCAACAATTTTCACTCGATTTACTTTAAATTTAAAAGTTACGTTCCTAATTGCATTTCGCAGAGAAGTACGTACGGAATTTCTGATTAATCGAAAACTTTCATTTCATGAGCAGTATATGAGCAGTTATAACGAAATTTTTCACTAAAAAATTCATTTCTTAAGTTCGAATACTTACAACTTTTGAATAAAACAGTATTTCTTAAATTCACTATTTTTTCTTAAAATCACTGATTGATTTCTAATTGAAAATAGTGATTTCTTAAAATCACTATTTTTTAAATTCCGTACGAACTTCTCTTGGTATTCTAATGTAGACGGACGAGAATTTTTGTTTTTTTTTCTAGGTAAAAAATTGTGGATGCTCGCGTCACGCCGCGGAGCGCCTCAAAAAAAGATAAAAGAAAATATTAGTAGTCGGCCATATTGTCCATCGAAAAAAAAATATATATTTTTTCTAACAGCTTGATATTCATACTAAATAGATGTGTAATTAATTTTATGAGTGAATCACTTTTTCATACGAAAAAAAATGGTTAAATTCGCATAGGATTTTTTACCAGTTACTGTGGCCTAATCCCTTAAAGTGCTAATAATTGGGCCCTTAAACTGCCAATAATTGGGCTCAAAGTGCCAATAATTGGGCCCCTAACTTTTTCTCAGTCGATTGCATTCCTCGTTTGTTTGTACAATTTCATTTTTATTTTTACTTTCATTATCATGTTAATGAGAACCCGAAAATAAATATAGTAGAAGAGGATTAGAAAAAGTAATCAACGCATTCTGTATGTTTGAAAGTCAGTTTTTCCGTAAAACTCGCTAAACTCACAAAAAGAAAAAACTCGCTAAACTCACAAAAGAGTTAACTCTTTTGTGAGTTTAGCGAGTTTTTTTCTACATCGTTTTTACAATTGTACTATTTACAAACATTACAATTGTTTTTGCTGTTTCCTTTTTCGACGCAATTCTTCGTCCTTTGGAACTTTAAACACTAAACATTTTCTAGCATCGTTCTTAAAACTTTTCGAACAGTTCGGTACGATGCACGCTTTGGGCATTTTCTGAATTCAATAGACGGTTTGCTTCATTTCTTCACTACAACAGGACACGATAGAGCGAATCAGAGACTTTGAGGTTATCTATTGGTGTATATCTATATCTACAAGATCCCTGTATGGCAGCGCTTCCAATGGATAGACGAGGAACTATGTTTTTGCCTCACTAAAGGTGACACGCCGTACCTCTAAAAAAAGCTCGAATTTCCAGGCCTGCGTATATAAGACCGTGCTCCAGACTGGAGACGTCGAATGGCAGTTCTCCGCAGAGATTGGCCACTCAACTCGGTCTTCGTCGAAATTATTCGTGCCAGTCTAGGCACGTTTGCAGACAAACGTCAAGTTTGTCCCGGAATCAGTGGAGAGGGACGAGCTCTACCTTACCGGCTGCGGTATGGCAGTTTTCGAACACGAGGCGGTAAAAACATTCGAGCAGTTCTGCGGTCTGATTTTGTTTTTGACACTTCGCGAACTATAAACAGCTGTCACTTGTTCATTGTTTTTTGGATCTGTCCACGCTCCAATGTCTGAGAAAAAACCGAAAGTTATGGTCTTCGATTTAGGTTAGGAAATTGAATACCACCTATATTTACGTACTGTATTTCCCTACCTAATTACACGATTTTTTCCAGATTACACTTTATGGCCCTTTTGGGTCGACACGCACGTGACACCGCCTTTTCACAAGGGGTACGTTTTTACACGTAAAAAACGTCGAGCGTATCACGTCGAACGATTGCGAACATTTCAGGAAAGGCAACGAAGTGTTGGACGCCAGCGGTAAAAAGATAAAGTATTACCCGGAAGTTCCCACGGTCCTCCAACAATTGCAGGACGAGGGATACGAAATCGGCGTTGCGTCCAGAACTTCGGAGATTCAAGGAGCCCATCAACTGCTTAAATTATTCGGATGGGAACGGTACATCAAGTACAAAGAAATATATCCAGGCTGCAAAGTAAAACACTTTTCCCGGTAGGTTGACGAGCCCTGCCGGGTAACGGTTCCGAGCGAGCGATCGAACATTGCAGATGCGTACATTCTTCTCCTTTTTTGCAGGATAAAAAAGAGTTCGGGACTCGGGTACGAGGATATGATATTTTTCGACGACGAGCACAGAAATATTCACGATCTGACCAAAGTCGGCGTACTGTCGATACTAGTGGAGAACGGAGTCACGAGAAAAGTCGTAGACGAGGCGTTGAATAAATTTGCCGCTCGGTAATACTTTTCTCCGTAGGTATGAGAATTCGAGAAAGCGCGAGCATGCGCTTCACTACGGGATCGCCGCTTGATTCTTAGATCGTACGGATGATCCGCACAGGCGTCGTGCTTGACATCTCGAGCAAGGTAGCGGCTACTTAGGCTGATATGAATCCAGAGTCCAGAAATTTTGCGCAGTTTCCTATGGAGAAGGCGCCATGATTGTTCTCTCGTGCAGTTCGATTCGTACTTCACGATAAGGTGAATATAGGAACGAAAAGGGTGAGCGGGTTCCCGACACTTCGGGAACTAAATTGATATTGGAAAAAATAGCGGCGATCGAATGTTTAGTGGGATGTACATTTACAAGGATAAAAAAATCGTTTTTTTCTCTTTCAAACGATGGAAATACTTATGTAGAATATTTTCCCAAAGTTTCAAAGCGAAATCCGTAAAACTTCGAACGTTACAGCCTGTCAACGCTGTGCCTGACTGCTCAAAAAGTAATTAAATTAACAACTAACAATTACAATTACTACTGTAATTGATCATTTAATTACTTTGTAGCAGATTAGTCAAGTAATTAATTACCACAAGTACCTAGTGAAATTTAATTCAAGTTTTGCGTAAACTTCAAACGCGTGCGTCTTCAAAACTGTATTTTCGCAATTGGTGTGCAGGATGACGAAAAAACTATTAAGCCGAGAGAGTGATTAAAACTATTGAGCCGATTCTACTTGACGAGAATTGTTTTTGAAAAATTAGAAAAAAGCTACTTTTTTAATTCAAATTTTACAGAAATTTTGCGTTTATTGTTGATTATTTTTTATAAATGCGTGCCAGTCTCTTAGATTTGCATTTTCTTAACTTTAATTACTATCGAATAGACACTATACATCTTCTATCTGAAAAAGTTTTTGAATTCTTTTGCAAATCCAAGTCTACGGGAAGCTAGACTGCACGCCGATTCGCAACCTTACTCTAACAATTTGCCATAGCTCCGCCATTTTGATGATAAATGTATTTTAAAAAATCGTTTTGTATACTTAAGGCGTTAGGCCACAGTAACGGGTATAAAATCATGTGCGAATTTAACAATTCTTTTTCGTATGAAAAAGTGATTCGCTCATAAAATTAATTACACATCTATTTAGTATGAATGTCAAACTGTTCGAAAATATATATATTTTTTTCGTTGTACAAAATGGCCGACTACTCGAAACTTCTCGAACCAGCTTTGTTCCAATTGGCGTGACAAATAACTTCAACAATTTTGACTCGATTTACTTCAAATTTGAAAGTTATGTTCCTAATTGGATTTCGCATAGAAGTAGGTACGGAATTTCTGATTAATCGAAAACTTTTCATTTTATGAGCAGTTTATGAGCAGTTATAACGAAGTTTATCACCAAAAATTCATTTCTTAAGTCCAAATACCTACAACTTTTGAATAAAACAATATTTTTTTCATTCCGCACGTACTTCTCTAGGTATTCTCATGTAGATTGACGAGAATTTTTGTTCTTTGTTCTAGGTAAGAAATTCTGGATGGTAAATGTCACGCCGCGGAGCGCCTAAAAAAAAGATGATAGAAAATATTAGTAAACGGCCATTTTGTACATCGAAAAAAAAAAATATATTCTCTAACAGCTTGATATTCATACTAAATAGATGTGTAATTAATTTTATGAGTGAATCACTTTTTCATACGAAAGAAATGGTTAAATTCGCACATGACTTTATACCCGTTACTGTGGTCGAACGCCTTAAATGTACTGTTAAAGTACACCTACAGTTTGATAAATGAAGAATAATTATTTCTTAGTTTAAAAAATCCCTCAAAATTGCTAAATTTTTCCCGTTAATGTATGTCCTGCCTTAAGGACATGTGTCACACCGACCGAGCGGCCACGAGTGCGAGAGAGATAGCTGACTTACAGATTCCCAGTGTTCTCCCAAACGGTTGATTTTTTTGGAATAAAGAAAAGAAACACCTTCCACTCTGTTGAACGACGAACAACGTCTTTCCCTTCGTTTGTCCGAAATGTGGTCCGTCTGCGAGAGAACTTGGCAGCAGGATTTTTACCGACTGCACGTGTGAGCCCTTAAGGGCATGTACAAGGTCAACATAACCTCACAAATTTTCCAACCCAATTTTCTCATAGATGGCTATTTTTTTAGGAAAAACAAAGCATTAGGCTCTGGAGAATTCCCTGACGCAGAGCTTGATGATTTCCTTTTGCCCTAAATATTATTCATCTCTGAGAAATCTCTGTTCGACAATTTCAGCTATCTCTCTCGCACTCATATGTCACGTGGTAGGTCTTCTACTTCGCCTTAAATGAGAATTACGTCGTTAACGGTAGAAAGTGGAGGAAATCCGTGAAATTCGCGCGAGAATAGATCATTTGCAAATTAACGGTCGATCGTGAAATTAGGAAAACAAACTTGCTATGTTTGAATACATTTGAGCAGAAATGTTTGGATGTCAAATTTTCTCACAGTCTGTCAACGTGAAAACTGGCCCTGTCCGAATATTTTACAGATTGCGAAGCCGAGTCAAGGAATTTCACGGAAATGCAAAATTTGACTCTATCGTGTTACGATTTTACATAATTGCGACAGGGGTATTCTAACATTTTCATAGTGAACGGGTAACACCTGTTCGTGGATGGAAAAAGAGGAATTTTAGCGAATTTGTTCTGGGAAACGTGTGCAGGTTTCGAATGTTTTTTTCATTTTGCGTTAAAGAGTATAATGTCAAGTATTTTTTGTACAGTTTTTGCATTGAAAAGTATTTATAAATGTGATAAATATAATTATTTGAGCAGAGCGCTGTTTGAAAAACGTCCTTCACGGTGACCACTGCTGCTCGAGAGCAAATCCGAAATGAAAAAAAAATCAATCGCCTTTAGTTTTTGCATGAAATGATCTAGTGCTTGGACGAAGGATACAAAATATTGATTTTTGAAGAAAGGGCCGCAGTTCAAAGTGAAAGTATCGATTTCCGGTGAAAAAATGCTCTATTTTCGTTGACGAAAACAAGATTTCTTCGCTCGAGCACTGTTTTTCGATATTTAAAGGAAGCTTGTAAAATTTGAAGTTCATCGGTGAAGTGATTTTCGAGACATCCAGGTTACCGATTTTGAAACGTAATTTTGAGAACAACCCGTTCAAACTTCGCCGGTTCGCGGAGCTACCCATGAATGCCCATAACTCCCTTAATTTTGAAATGATCGACTGGAAATTATTGAAGAATATTTTTAAAATGTTATATTTTGAGAATTCGTCGAAGACCAAAAACCGATATTTTGAAAAATTTCAACTCGCTGTCCACGTTCCATCTCGAACCATCTCTTTCAGAGTTGGGCGTAATCCTATTTATAAATACGAATACGAATTTATTCACATCGTGATTTTCATGTGAATATAAATACAAATTTATTCATACTTCACTTATTTGTATTCACATGCATGCATGCAATTGTATTCACAAATATTCTGAACATACAAATAAATTCACAGACAAAATTGTGAATATTCACAAAAAATGTGAATATGAAAAAATTCACAAAATAAGTTGTGAATTTTTTCGTACTTAAGACAAATTAAAATCAAATTCACAATGATCAGATTAAAATTTATACCAAAAGTGAGTTCTTACGTATTTTGAGAGAAAACATTGCGTCGAGGCAAAAAAATTTTTGCAAAAACAGTTGTGATTTTCAAATATTACATTATAAATATGAAAAAATTCGCAAAATGAGTTGTGAATTTCCTCAAGTTGAAGAAAATTGAAATCGAATTCACGACAATTATGATAAAATTTACACCAGAAATGAGTTCTTACGTATTTTGAGAGAAAACATTGCGTCGAGGCAATACATTTTTGCACAAAAAGTGCAAAAATACTCACGAACTCACTTTTAGTGTAAATTTCAATCTAATTGTGAATTTTATTTTAATTTGTCTTAAATACGAAAAAAATCACAACTTATTTTGTGAATTTTTTGCACTTACAATTTTTTGTCAATATTCACAATTTTTTCTGTGAATTTATTTGTATGTTTGTTTGTTTGGCTAGTTTGTATGCATGTGAATACAAATAAGTGAAGTTTGAATAAATTTATATTTATATTCACACGAAAATCACGATGTGAATAAATTCGTATTTATAAATAGAATTACGCCCAACTCTGATCTCTTTACTCATATACACTAAAAAATCCACCAACCAAAATATTGAGGGGGAATATCAGTGTAGATTTAAGAATATGCCTACAAAGTTTCAAAACAATATTCGGCTTAGAAGTATTCGAAATTGGCGCCAAGCGTCGACGCTCTCAGAGCCTTCAATACGGGCCTTTCTATACTTTAAACGCGTTTTTCTCGAAACCATGTTTTTTGACCTGGTTGACAGCATAACTCTCAAATTTTGTCCAATCGACTTCATTCAAAAAAGATTCTCTTCAGAAAACTTATCGCTCTCGTCGCATCGTAGAGTTTTTTTTTTTAATTGTTCATTTTTTTATTAACAATTTACTGCAAAATTTTTGTGTAAAATTCGAATTTTTTTCAACGACCGCCATTTTTTTTAATCAAAATTTTCAAATTTTCTACGATGCTGCGATAGCTATACTATTATAGTTTAATAATCTTTTTGAATTTTGAGACGCCATTTTGCGACCGCTCCTCTGCTTAATAAAATGTACTAAAAATAAAAATAAAAAATTTCCTTGTATGCTTCATCACGTCAATAATTAATACCCAAAATTTCAAATAATGAGATCGAGCCGTTTTTTCGAAAAAAAAATTCCCAAATAATATCTCATTTTTCAGCCTGTCACACTGATATTCTCCCTTAACGAGGTCCTCAATATTTTTCTGTAATATATCACAGTCAGGTGCTCGATCACAAGCGTAATAAATCTTATGTACAATAGTAACTATCACCGCACGCAAACTCATGTATAATCGCTCGTGACTTTCGAGTAATATTCCACAGGGCTGCGAACAACGAAATCTTCGTCCTCTCGTCGATGAAGAATTTTCATAAAGTCCGAGCAGGCTATTTCCGGTGTCCGAGGTATGGTGCTGGCGAGCCATTCTTGAACCCGCGACTCGTCCATCGAGTTGCGCATTAGAGCGGTCAGTCGATTCGTGTCAAAGTGTTCGAAGGGACATCCGCCCTCGTACCTGAGGCCCGGCACGTCCGTCTGTAAGAACCACGAAAGTTATCTCGCGAACCGCGTACTTCCGGTGCTTTGAACGTCGAAGCAAAAAAATTGGACGTTTGTCATTAGCGAATACAAGAACGATTACGCACGCGGATCTTCTTGCAGTTGGGAGCTTTGTAATTCTTTCGCCCTCCCTCGAGGCCGTACATGTGGCGAATGCTGTACAAAAATTTTCTCTCGTCCTTTTGCCAGCTGTGCGTACATCCGGATGTGCAAGTGTGCGCTTCGCTGTACTCTCGCCTCCAATAGTCGACCGCGTCCTCCAGCTTCATGCCGCACTCTTTGAGGAAGAGACTCAGCTGGAATCTCGCGTGATGGCTCAAGCGATGCTTGTCCCTCAATATCGCGTGTAAATTTTGCATGCAGAGCGGAAACTTCTTCGACTCGCTATCGATATTCTTAGCCGTTATGTTTCCGTCGCCCGGTAGCCTTTGCTCCATCTGACCGTGAATTACTTTGCTCATGTGCGACAACCGCGGATCGCTCGAGATGATGTTTTCCGCGCTGGAACCGAATTTCTTCTCTTCCAGAATGAAGTTTCGGTACAGGCACAAGAGCGTCGCCTTCCATTCTGAGCATACGACGGTCGCGTTGCCTCCCCGCAAGTCGACTGTCCGCTTTCCTATCAAATCCGGAACGGCGGCGAACGGCACTGCAACGCGACGGCTCTCGTATCGGAGGTTTCGTTAGCTCGGTACGGCGGGAACGACGTTTACCTTTGCATTTGTACTTTCGACAGTCGTCCGCGTGACTTTCCTTCGCTATGTGATTGAAAGTCCGCGGATTGAGGAAGTATCCGCTCATCGTCGTCAGAGCCTCGGAAACTGGACTGTCTTCGGGATCTCGTCTCTTCAGGTGCCTTATTATGTTCCTGAATAGCCTGTGCACTTGTCTCACGGACAAATGCTCCAGACGCCGTTTCAACAGCAACTCTTCGTTTCTGATCCAGAACGACCATAAATCCGTCGATGCAGCGGCTATTAGTCTGGAAAAGTATTTCTATTTCTAGAGCAATGTACCGGGTCGACATACCCCCACTTTTTTGTGAAAAAGGAGCATCAGACTCTGGAGAATTGCGGGACGCGGAGCTCGACGTAAGTTTTTCGGGGAAGAAGTAAGCTTCTGTGTCTAGAGCATGTGCCGGGTCAACATAACCTCACAAATTTTCGAAGCGAGTTTTCTCGTAGATTGCTGATTTTTTTTTGGAAAAGCGGAGCGTCAGGCTGTGGAGAATTGCGTGACGCAGAGCTCGACGTTTTTATTTTGTCGGAAATATTAGTCCTTTTTGAGAAATCTCGGTTCGAAAAATTCAGGTGTCTCGCACTCATACGTCGTCGTACAGTGCTTGCATTCTTGCGGTCAATTTTCGATAAATATGTGAATACAATTGACTAACCTCAGGATGAAATGTCCGATTCCGTCTAAGAGGGAGTTCTCCAATAGACATTCGAAATTGCCACTGAAACTGTCAGTTTTGTCGCTGTCGAGGAGCCTCAGGTACTCCAATCGTGTGAACACGCAGTTTTCCAAAACGTGCAGAGCCACTTTACCCCTTGGCGGATTTATGTAAAACATCTTTTATTTTAATTCGGTGAATGTCATTTTAGTTCGTCGTTGTGAAAAAAGGGAGGAATTGATAAACAACGTTCGGTAGAGGATTCACATGAGTCAATGAGTGGGAAGTTCAGTTTCGAGGCTAGGGTGAGTACTAGATGGCGCATCTGTACAGGGAATGGGTATGAGACGGACGGCCAATAGCAACGTGGGATCCCGAGGCCGGACGTTTAGAGCGAGAATTTCAAATCGTTGCTACGCCAGACAAGCTTCAATAATGAAAAGTGTCAAGAAAAAAGGCAGGGAAGAGCATTATGTTACAAACGGACCATTTTTCAATCATCATCTTTTGTTTTTTCATATTTGTCCCAATACAAAATGAATCTTCTTGAATCCTTAAGGCCTTAGGCCACAGTAACCGGTATAAAATCATGTGCGAATTTAACAATTTTTTTTCGTATGAAAAAGTGATTCACTCGTAAAATAATTCCACATCTATTTAGTATGAATATCAAGCTGTTAGAAAATATATATATATATATTTTTCGATGTACAAAATGGCTGACTACTAATATTTCTTTTTCTTTGCTTATATTTAGGCGCTCCGCGGCGTGACATTTAGCATCCAGAATTTTTTACCTAGAACAAAAAACAAAAATTCTCGTCAATCTACATCAGAATACCTAGAGAAGTACGTACGGAATTGAAAAATATTGTTTTATTCAAAAGTTGTAGGTATTTGAACTTAAGAAATAAATTTTCAGTGAAAAATTTCGTTTTAACTGCACATAATCTGGTCATTAAATGACAAGTTTTCGATTAATCAGAAATTCCGTACGTACATCTCTGCGAAATGCAATTAGGAACATAACTTTTAAATTGTAAGTAAATCGAGTGAAAATTATTGAAGTTATTTGTCACGCCAATTGGAAAAAAGCTGTTTCGAGAAGTTTCGAGTAGGGGGCCATTTTGGACATCGAAAAAATATATATTTTTAACAGCTTGGTATTCATACTAAATGGATGTGTAATTAATTTTACGAGTGAATTACTTTATCATATAAAAAAAATTGTTAAATTCGCACATGATTTTATACCCGTTACTGTGGCCTAAGGCCTTAAATCTTTCATTTTTGCTATTTTTTACATCCTTTTTTGCATTTTTTCGGATCGTTTCAACATTCGAATCCTTGAATCTTTAATTTTTGCTATTTTTTTACAAGTTTTTATTTAACTTCACTTTCTGTGAGATGCAAAACGGAAAATCGACATTTCACCCACTTCCCGACTACTTAGAGCTCTGAACAGAGAGCTCTGATGTAAACATGCATCTGAAAGGTGACAATGTATGATCCGACTTAAAAAAAAATCCATAAAATCTTCAACTTTTCATGTAAAATTAACGATATCTAATCATCCATGTAAAATCTCACTAAGCATACAAACAAAATCGTAGCCGACTGTGTTTGTATATGAAAAGTTTATATGCAGCAATTAATCGTATGTTCAATCTCAATTAGTCTTTGTTATTTTTTACAAGCATTCCATGCTCCTAACGTACAAACTCGTAAAATAGTAAACTACTAGGAACAATTAACTAGTAAAGTCAATCAACGACTAAAAACTAAAAATAATTTCCACGTAAAAAAATTATTTAAAAAAACAAGCTTTCATTTAATGTACTAATGAGTAGAAAATATTTTTTTCTACCAAGTCACCTATATGTGACTATAAATAAAAACTTGGGGTGCTCGAAATTTAGACATATAATCTTTAATTTACATAAATCCGTTAATATATCAACTGTATTTAATTTACTGTAAAACAACCTTAGATTTTGAAAATAAAAATCCTAAAACGGAATATAAACGTGTGGTAATAATTTGTCTTATTACTAATGTGTCAAATTAAATACGGTTAATGAAACTGAATTGATCAAATTTATTAAACATTTAAAAAGTTCAGCGCCTCAAACTTTTATTTATAGTCACATATAGGTGACGGTAAAAAAAAGTTTCACTTTTAAGTACATTGAATGAAAGCTGACTTTTTTTAAATATTTTTTTACGTATAATTTTTCCTCTTCGACATTTCATTCAAACGGAATTTGCTGACCGAACGAAACGTCAGAAATATGGGAGACGATGCGGCATCGGTTTGAGCGTGTGTTTTATTACTCGTTTTATAATTATTGCAATTACAATTCATTACATATAATTATATTATCCTACGGAGTTTACACGATTAGTGTAGGTAACGCGCATTCTTACGGTACAATGTTGCCACTACGAAATTATTTTCTCGCAAGTGTCACGAGTATCGAGACACACTTAACGATACCGTAAATTGTAAACAATTGTTCCGAAATGATAGACAAACGAGTGCTAAATTTGCTGAATATATATATACCGAAAATTCTTCCGAATAACGCAACTATTATCACAAAATGTTCGTGCTTCGTTTTTTTTACGCCTTTCTTCTTTTCTTTTTCGCTTGCGTTATTGCTTCGTTTCTTATTACCTGATACATCTATACGCGCTGTCACGTTTAACGAAATTCGTTCCATTCCCGATTGTAAATAAAAAAAAATGGTTTCTCTCATTTTTCGCCGATTTCCCGATCGATATTGTACACGAGGGTGTACCTGTTTCGTAATAGTGTTGCAAATGACTAGTTTAAAAATCTACTTGCGAGCAATTATATACAGGCTATCGATCGTGCAACATGTATACTAGGGTGATTAAAAAAAATCGACATTTTTTTTCGTAATTCGTCTATTCGGTAATTGCAGTAAGGCGAAATAAGACGCCTGTTGAAACATGAGCCTTTAATATTAATATTTAGAGGTTCCTCATTGCGATGTTCTATTTCCCATGCTAAAAGTTCGAAGAAAATTTTACTCGCTAGTTTTGAATTTTTAAACTCGTCAACGGATTAACGTAGAACAATGTCCAAGATATAGTTTATGGGAAATTGATCGCTCTATAAAAAAGGTCTCTTATTATTTTATGATAAACCTACGCTATCGAAAGTTATTCAAGCTCAAAGTTGAATTTATAATAAATGTCAAGATCTTTTCACTTTTCCGGCGAAACTATCGGCCTTATCCCAAAATGTCATAAGTCCTTTTTTGTAAAACATTTCATTTTCTATAAAATGATGTAATTCAATAGTTTAATCGTTAACGGGTCGAGAAACTCATTTTTTGGAGAAATATTGCTATTTCCGTGAAATTAATTGTTACATTAACCAAACATGTAACTAAAAAGACGCCAATTTTTATAGTTACTTTTTGATGAATGTTGATGAAAATTGTAAAACACATAAGTATATTTTTCGTTTTATTTATAATTTTTTCCAACACAATACATTTTTAAATTTTAAATATACAAGTTATAAAAAAAAATTCTTAATAACTTTTTCGTACTGTCAATAAATAATGGGAATTAACCTCATAAAAATTGACGTCTCTTCTTCTATTTTTTTTGGTTGATATAACAATTAATTTCACGAAAATATCAACTTTTTGCCAAATAATGAATTTGTAAAGCCCTTAGCTACTAAGCTAATAATTTAAAAAATGATTTAACGACATGATTTCATAGAAAATGGAATGATCTACAAAAAAGGTTCTATGACATTTTGTGACAAGTCTGCTAGTAACGCCGGAAAAGTGCAAAAAATCTTGAAAACCACTAAAAATTCAACTTTGATCTCGAATAACTTTTGAAAGAGTAGATTTATCATAAAACTTTAAGAGATCCTTTTTATAGTGCGTTCAATTCCCTACAAAAAATATGTCTTGGACATTGTTGTACGTCCACCCGTTGGCGAGTTATAAAATTCAAAAGTAGCAAGCAAATATTTTTTTCCTTTTTTTAGCATGGACAATATAAAATCGCCATGAGGATAAATATTATATTTATCAAAATATTGATATTAAGAGCTCATACTATAGCAGGCGTCTTATTTCACTTTATTTCACCTTACAGTAACTACCGAATGGGGGAACTTATAAGAAAAAAATAGTCCATTTTTTTAATCACCCTAATGTATACTCGATGATTCGTCCCTTCAAATCTGATCGCGTTTATAATACACTTTTATTCTCTATGTCGTTGTACATTTTTATTTTATCCTTCTATGATAAATTTGTAATTATACATCGTCCAATTACCACATCTATCGATCCGTTCTTGTCACTAGCGATTAAAATATATATCCGTGTGTACATTCCCTCGGGGATGCGGATCGTAGTCGATGATTTGTAATCTCTGGTTCGATCCTTTTGTCCTTAAATATACAAAACACGTTTACATAATTCGCTCGCTATTTACAGAGATGAGATACAAAATTATAAACAGTTCTTAGTATAAAATAATTCTGTGAATATAACGACAAGGTAATATCAATAGCGTAGAGAAGGTTGTCAGCTGGGTGAGCTCCGCTACAGTCTTTGGGCAATCATGCCCCTTGCAATTCCACCTTTTTTCCTCCTCTTTTTTCCATTCTCAAATAAATACTTCGGCAATCATCCTCACCGTAATTTCTAGCACGAAAAAATTATTCGCGATTGAACGAAATAAAAAAAAATCGTCAGATAGTTTCATCGAATATTAGCGAAATCACACGCACACACATTCCCACATTCAACAACGCGGATTTATCGGCGATTCGACGTAACTCGTCTAAATTTTCGTAAGAATATCGAAAGGCAACGAAAAAAAAAACATAAATAATCGTTCAGTCTCAAGGCGTTAAACACGATTGTCGATCATGTGGCTGCAATTATCAAACTCGAGCGATTCCGTTCGCGTTTGCATTCTGAAATTTTCGCGCAATCTCGAGGGTGCTTGCTCGATTGTTAGTCTGCGAGGGAATTTTTCGAACGCTTTTGAAACAACGAAACGAACGCAAAATTATTCCTCGTCATGTCGAATTTTTAACCGAGCTACTTTTTGACGGGGTTGAAATTTGCATCGCTGAAATGCAACGAAGTTTCCCCTCGATTTTATTATTTTATTGTTTTTCAAAATCATCCTTTGAAAATCGCTAAGAACCAAAAAAATATTTGCGTGATTTTTTTAGGTCAAATCTGCCGGAGAAAAATTTGGTAAATTGAAGAAAAAAAATGTCATTGCAATGCAACGATACAAACTTCAATGTCATACTTTGGGCAGCATTCGCGCTCGTCTGTACATCCGACTATTGGTAAAAAGTAAATTCGCGGATGTACGTATTTATACAAAGACACGAATTAGCTTGAGAATTATCGTGAGGAAAACCATCGAGTTCGTAGCGAAAAAAGTCGATTTTTTAAGGCTATGAATTTCCTAAATTTCGATATGATTGTGGGGGATATGGGCACCCAGATATTACCATCGTTCTGTCATTTTCGATGGTACGATCGAACGAGTTACCACTGTGCCAACTGATATTGATATTCTCAGCTTCAACATCAGATCGAGCGTCGAAAAAAAATGGAACGCTTCTAACATTTTCAAATTATGAAATTGAAGCTTCCATCCGAAAATTATTTTTTATTTTTATTTTTTTCGCAGATTTGTTGCTGATCGCGAAATAAGAATACGAAAAAAATTGCGTGATTTTTGTATTAGGTTGGCAAGAAAATCACCAAAAATAAAATAAAAACGCAGTTTTTAAAGAAACGCTCAAATTTATTTTATTCCATTCCTTAGTGATTGGTACTCCATGAATGATTAATTTCATTCTATGTATCCACAAATATAAAAAAATAAAATAAAAAAATCAGTCTCGCAACGAATGATTAATTTTATCCTATTCCATTCCTTGGTGATTGGTATTCTACATAGAATCCGATGATGGAGTATCAATCACCAAGGAATGGAGTAGAACAAAATTAATCATTTGTTTCAAGACTGATTTTTTATTTTATTTTTGGTCATAAAACGCAAAGACTTTCCAACCTCAGCTTGAATTTGCCGAAGAAAGTTCGCGAAAAGAAAAAAAAATCTCGTTTTGGTTGCACTCAAAGATGGAAACTCCAACGTCATGTAAAATTCGATTTTTCACTCGACCAACCAATTCGCAACGAAGGCTTTGGAATAATTATTCATGTAGCTATCCAGATGGCGACAAGTTTTACGAGAGTAGGGAGAAAACGAAGTGACAGATCGACGGTACGATTGACGTTCGCCGGAATTTTCGATGAGCGTGGATCGCGTAAAATTGGGATTATAGGTACACCGACATATACAAATTATCACATGAGTAGACAAGTAAGTTACTCGTTAGCGTTTAGAGGAAGAGTGGCGAGGATGGGACAGGGTGAAACTGTAGCCGAAGGCAGCGTTATGCTTAATACTTAAAAATACGTAGAGCTATTCCCCCCCCCCTCCCCCTCACTACCTACGCTTATGTTCACTTATTGAATTAATTTTTTTCCCCTTTCGTCTGCCATTCGCGTTACGTCAATTATATAAATAGTACTTTGTTTTTGAATATCGCAACGGTAACATCGTCTAACGTTTAGATATGGTGCGCGCTATTACGCGTGTACTGATATAAATCCAGAGATCCTTGCCAACCAGCAAGTGCACTGCTCGAGCAGCTCCACGAGAGAACAAAAAATGGATAAACAAGAAATTCGAGTTAGCCGATGTACGTTTCTTTTTTTTTACATCGTTGAACTCTTGCACGATAATTCGATCGAGTTATTCGTCGTGACAACTTCTTTTTTTCCGATATGTCAAATCATATGCTGTTGAAACTTGCATCGTTGGAATGCAAGGGACATTCTTTTTTTTCTTTTCTCCATTTTTATTGTTATCCAAAACTGTTTTTTTCTTTAAAAAAGCTTCAAAACTTAAAAAGCTTTAAAACTTAAAAAGCTTTAAAAAGCTTTTAAAACTTAAAAAGCTTCAAAAAGCTCAAAAAGCTTCAAAAAGCTCAAAAAGCTTAAAAAGCTTCAAAAGCTCAAAAAGCTTAAAAAGCTTCAAAAAGCTCAAAAAGCTTTAAAATCTCGAAAAGCTCAAAAAGCTCAAACACGCTTTGATCAGCCAGAAAAAAATGGCAATTAGAAAAAGAAAGTTTCGTTGCAATCCAACGATGCAAACTTCAATATCATGAAATCATTCGATAACTGTTCGCGACGCTTTCCCCGTTTTCTATTTGATGCTCGACTCGCTATAATCAGCACGTGCATTTAGGATGCAACGATTGCAACATTGCGTCTATGTACAATTCCCACGAGTGTCGCTGAAGTTAATTGTCATATACAAGCACTTACGAAAATTGTTAGTGAACGAATACTCGACGCGTCACGTGGGGGAAATTATTACAAGAATATCGTACCTCTCGATTCTCCCCAAAGCTCACGTCTTACGTTTAACCAGCTGCGAGCAGAGAGATGGGCAGAATTAAATTCGTGAATTACACTTTAAGACAGTACGAGCACCTCCTCGATTATTGGATGAACGTTTTTTTTATTCGCTACGGATCATGCACCAGGAGGATGCTTTTGGAAACTCAGGCAAGATTTTGTATTTTTTATTATTAATTTTACTGGACAAATAAAATACTGAGCCGTGATTGACTGAATAAATAAATCCAAAGTTGGTAGATTTCTTGTGGAAGAGACGTCAGGATCGTTCTTTCATTCAATTTTATCCGTATTTCGCAATTAGATGAATATAGGAAAGGCGCTTTTCAGATGTTTCGAGGATTAACGCGGGACGTCACTGTGACGAGTAAAAAATTTTTTTTTTTGCATTTTCTTAAAGTACACATATTTAAGAATATGTGAAAAAATGTTCGAGCTAACGTATTGAAAATTGACCAAGTTACACACGATTTAGTGAGAGCAAGCAGCGCAACGATTTACGTATACTGAAACTTTCAATCGCGTTTTTCTCGAAATTACTTTTTTCGACCCGGCCGGAATCATAACTCTGGCTATAATTGTCCGATTTTCAATTTTTGGAAGCCAAAATTTCCGTAATTGCTGTAGCTATCGTTGCACGTGGCCGTTTTTTCTTAATTCAGATTTTTCATTTTAAATAAAAAAAATTTCAAGTTTATGCCCCCGAGTAAAACTTTCGCCAAAATTACACTTTTTATTTTGATTGAACCATCCGCCAATTTAGATTTTTTCTCGAAAAATGGCTACGTACAATGAGAATTACATTTATATAGATTATAAAACTGTTTTATTTTTGTTTTTTAGATAAATTATTGTCAAGTTATCCATCAGGCCGTTGGAGCGCATTTTTTATACAGAGACTCTATTATAACCTCGACAACGGTGTCAATTTGATTTTTTTCTAAATAAAACTTAACAAGAAATAAGTTTAATGTATGCTTAATAATATACCTTTTATTCCAAATCCCATATAAACAATGTAGTAGAGAAAAAAAATCGGAAAAACGACCTTTTTTCGGCCGGTCACAGTGGTGTCCTCCCTTAAGGAGCTGTATCTACTTAGAGGCCCGACAAAAATTGCCAAATACCGATGTTTATTTTTCTGGCAAACGTTTGGTAAAAAAATGCGTTTTTTAAAACCAGGCGTACATATATCGAGAGCCTTTTAAAAAGAAATCACCAAAAAATACAGAAACATGGCCGCTGGAAAATTATACTATTTTCAAAGTCGGTGGACACGATATCTCGAGAACCACTTGATGGATTGTTTCCAAATTTACAGGAGATACGATGAGAAACCTTTAAAGGTCGTTGACGATTTCACTTTTTTCATTTCGATCTTAATTTTTTAATAGTTACGTAAAAATGACGGCTTTTAAAATAGATTCTGTATGCTCGAGTTTCAATTCGTCGCCACATTATTTAAAAGAATGATTTTAAAAATCGACGATCGTCAACGACTCGTATTTATTGTTACCTTGAATAACCCGTTTGGTTTTCAGATTTTAGATGGACCGTTTAAGCTGGAGCGTGTCCACCGCCAAACGTCGTGAACAAAATTTCTGTGGTTTTTTTAAGTGTAAAAAAGTGAGCTCTTGAAAATAAGTAATTTTTTGTTACTTTTGTTTTTTTTTCAATATATGTACCTTTATGTAAAAAAAATGCGTTTCTTATTCTCCAACCGTTTCCCAGCAAAAAATTTCGGAACTTGGCCATTTTTTTCGGGCCTCTAGGTAGATGTAGCCCTTTAAAATGACATTGAAAAAAGCGGCTACCAAATGTTTCGATGAGAATTCGAATAAATTGTCAAATAAATATACATTTATATCGCAACAACAAAAAATTGTTTTCTACTCCGCAAGAGTGTATCTTAAAGCGAAAAAGAAGTTTGTACCGATAAATACAACAGGTTAAAAAAAATTATTAAAAATAGCTCATTTTTTAGCCGTCACAGTATATAGCCCCTTATATCAACGGCAGTCAAGGCCCTTGTCATAATGTCACTCTGCACCAAGATAGTGATCCTGTGAATTCAGGACCACTGATTTATTAATGCCAATTCGTTATGTGAAAACGGCAACTTGAAAATACACCAAAATCGTTAAAATTCATGCAAGGATAAGTAATTTGCAAATTTATAGTCAAACGTTAAATTTTAACGATAAATATTCTATGTCGAAATACAATGTACAATTTATGTTCAAATTTTCCTCCCGCTCAGTCAATGCGAGTAAAAATTATCCTTTCATCAAAAAATTTCATAGATTGAAAAATCGAGTAATTTAATACGCGTGTGCCGCGTCAAAAGTCAGGATTCTCTAAAAATTTCAAATTCGTCGGAATTTGGAAAATAGCGAAAATTCAAATAAATAAATGTGCTGCGTGTACATTTATTTTATATTCCTCCATGCATTATTTTTTCAACAGTTAATGGATTAAAATTACAATTTTAACGTTAATGTGCAACAGAAAAATTCGATTTTGTCCATCTCTCGATGTGTACGAGCGTCAAATTCTAGCCGTCGCAGAACCGAGAAAGTTTTTCGCAAGCTTCGTTGTCTCACAATGAATAACGCTCCCTACCTACCGTTACGCCGCGTATATTTACAATAAATATATTAATTTTTTTTCAATTTATTTGTTATTGATCCCGCCTATCATATAAAGTTATGAATATGATGTGTCATAGCCATTATATATTTTCGTAGCATTTACTACGTGTTTGAAATTCCAGGCAGAAATTCCTTTTTTTTTCTCGTCTCTTCGACTACGATTACGAATTATCGTTCCTCTGTGCTCGCCGATATCGTATTTCGTTGCAAATCCGAAGGACGGTTCGCTCTTCGCTTCCTTTTCTATATTTCACCTTCCTTCAACGTCTCAACAAATTTATAACAAAATTCGAGACGATAAGTTGGGCAGTGAAGTAATCCCGTTTCTGTCGACTCGTTACTTCGTCGAAGGAATGTCTTTCATTATACTTATTCGCTCGTCGTCAGTTTTGCAAAACGGCCCCTTCGAATAGTGAATAGCAACGAAACGTCACAAAAATCGGAAGTCCGCGGCTGTCGTAGCTCGAGTGAAAAAAAAATCCACAAATTAAAGAGCTTAGAAATTGTACAAGGTTAAGGGATCATCACGGTGTAAAATTTTCAAAAAAATCGATCGAAAAAAAAAATCGCGAAAACGCTGTTTTTCGACCCGTTACACTGTGATGACCCCTTAATGATTTTTTCTTTCAAATTTAAAGCTGTTTTTCATCGACACAAAAGAATAGCTCGAAAGAACTAGATTTTTTTTTTCAAGTGACGTTTAAAACGTCACATCTGTCAAACTCCTCGACAACCCCTCGGGACGACGTTACCAATTGCCGTGTAATATAATTATTTAAATTTACGCACATTTGTTTTCCTCACCCTTTGACACTCGTTTTGCGCCACGTATTATATTAAGGATACGTTCTACCGGCTGCGTTGCGATTCGCGAGCAACGATAATACACTATATTCGTATCAGTCCGAGGATTTAACACTCTCGTTGAACAGTGGAGCTTGGCTCGTGCATATACACGTGTATCCTCGGCTACAAGACGAAACCACTTGTCGCTGTCATGCGTCTGTTGATTAATACCAGCGGTGCGAGACTCTCACTGTCTGCCTCGTCGTGCGGCTCAGAAGTGTTCAGCACCGAGTGGGAGAGCGCGGAAAATTTATTCGCTCGCGACAGGTGATGCCACGATGCGAAAAATACACGTATTTTCACACGAGGAAAACCAGTGGGAATTTCTCGCCCACGGAGGATCCGATCTCCTCTGGATTTGTAAATTCAACCCTCTCGCGATCGGTCGATATGAGCCATTTTATTATTTTTTTTTTCAACTTGCCAAGATTTCCGAGGGCATTTTTTGGAAAATTGACCGAAAATTTTGTACTCTCCGACCCTTTCTCGAAACATTAAGGGGTTACGTGGGTTTGAAAATAAAAAAAAAATCAAGCCAGGAACAAAAGGATGGACTTCGCAGCTGCAGCAGGATCTCTGCTTTATGGAGCTGGAATCGACGATTCTATGTAAGTTAAAAAAAATCTTCGTTTTATTTCTACTTAAAACTTTAATCGTATTTTTCTCAAAACACTATTGAAGTCGGTGGACACGATGTCTCAAAAACTAATACACCGATCTTATTGAAATTTTGCACACTTATTCAAAATAGCATTGACTAGTGATTGAACGAAGGTTTTTATTTTCTATTACAACTTATTTTACAAGGCTATACGTAGTGTAAATTGTACAAAAAATCGAACTATTTTGCATACAACTCTGCCAAAAATTCAAATTTTAATTTCTTTTCAAATCCTCCGTTCAATCACGAGCTATACTTAACTAATAACAAAAAAATGGGTTTTTAATTTCAGATGAAGCTATCGTGAGTATCGTGACCACCACGGGGACACTTTTTTTAGGGTTCTCCGGAAGTCAGGTCCGGCCGAATGTCCCAAATTAAAAAAAATTGTTGAAATGTTGCTCTTCAACGTGCTTAACATTTTGAATAAAATAATTTATATACTAAATTTTTTTAAATAAAGAAAATATGCATTTGTTTGGCTTCGAAACCCACGTAACCCCTTGAGATCGTTTTTTATCAGAAATACACGCGATAAAGAAAAAAGTGAGACGAAGCTCTGGAAGAGATCGGTCATCGGAGGGTTGATAACGAATCCCTCGGGCCAGATTTTGAAAATCTCCATTGAGCGGAAGTCAAATGTCAATGCGAACAAAATCACACTATTTTTTACCAGACCGGGGCGATTTTTTGTCTGGAGAATTATTGATCCCCCGAGTCCGTGTTGCTTCAGCTGTCAAATGAGGAGCTGGCGAACAGATCTCGTCCACACTACGTCAAATTACATTCTCATTTAAATTCATTTTTGTGCGGAAAAACTGCGATTTCGCTCAAAAGGCAGTTTTTGCCCAATTTTGAGGTGTTTGGAGTTGGATTTGATTCAAAATATACAATTAAAAAATTCAAAATACGAAAAATAGAAATAAATAAAAATTTGCCGGATTTGTTCGCCAGCTCTTCAGATAACTGCACCACAAGTACAATAATTCTACGCTCGAGCGTCAAAGTTCCAACGATCAGAGTGCGAAGTTTTCTCGAACAATCGCGAGCCCTGTTTCAAGCTCGCAAACGAGTGGAGCCTCAATTACGAAGATCCTGGATTTCATTAGTATCAGGAGGTGGGGGCGTAGCCTAAATTTTTCCTCTGCAGGAAGAGCGATATCTCACGGAAGGTCGGTCGCTCGCAGTCCTCGCGTCGCCAACATTCGAGCATCAGATCGTAGATGTCCTTTGACGAGGCTGTCGGCCGCGGCAGATAATCGAAAAGCGCCCTCACCTCGTCCTTCGAGTCGTCGGCGTTGCTCGTCGCGGCGTCCCCGCGATGGAGTTGCCGAAGACTCTCGACGACCTCCGCGTCCGAGAGATTCTCGTAAGGTATTCGCCTGCCGAGATTCAATATCTCCCACAATGTGACGGCGAACGACCAGACGTCGCTCTTCGTCGTATATTTGCCCTACGCGACGACAGAAATATCGCAATTTATTTTAACGACGTCCTGATCAGCCGCCGTGAAAATTCGGTTGAAAAGACCGAGAATTTATCGGGACTCTTGTAAATGGAGCATTTTTCCATTTCGTACGAAAGAGGGCAGGTTAGGCGAAGAAAAAATTTGCTGATTTACGTGATTTTTTTAAAAAGAAAATATTTCTTTATCATTTTTGAGATTTAGGGCATGTTTTATTACTACTTTTGGCTGTTACGTGGTATTTTAAAAAATTATCAATCTTTTGAAATGGCGGAGGTATGGGACGGTCTTCTAAACTGCATTTTGAAAACTGGCGTGACGTGCTAGAAAATTAATAGACCGATTCTGATGAAATTCAGTATCAATCTTTCTAATCTCATTGTCTAAAATATTACCCTAAATGTAAAAAAAAACACTTTTTTCAAAAAACGATTTTTTCATTTTTTTTCATAGAAAAGTTTTTTTTTTCACAAAAAAGTAATTTTTTTGTCGACAAAATGTAACCATATTTTTCGGAAAATTCAATATCTTTTTTCCCAGCGTGCCAGTCCATCAATTTTCAACATTTTTCACTTTTTCTTGGTTCATATTTTGTGGATGAGTATTAATGAAAAAAGGATTTTCGTTGGTTTATTTCACATTAAGGGGGGGAAACAGTTTAGGAGTACGTTTTTCAGTGATTTTTATGATTTTTTTTACAAGGAATGAATAAATTGAATTTATTCAAACTTTGGGAATATTTTATACATATTTTCAAACAAATATTTTAATTTTCTTGAAGCATTTCTTCTGCAAATATGAAACATAACCTGCCACCCATCGAACGTCACCATTAGACTTTGCTGTTTGTGTACACTCTGGAGGCCACATTTTTCGTCGGAAATCAATACGGTTTGAAGATTACTGTAAGAACATGTTTTCCTTCTATATGAACCTAACTCTAACCAAAAAGGAAAAATTGCATTTTTTAGAGGTGTTTAAACAAAAGGGTATAATTTGTGCCATTATTTTATAACCTTTTTCGATATAAAAAATATACTTTAGACTCTGATATTGACCCAAATTTAGGTTCACATAGAGCGTAATTATATAAATAAACTAACTGCCACTTTATCAAATTATTGGTTAGAAACTTTTTGAGCTAGAGGGTACACAAATTGAAAAAAGTCGTTTCGAGAAAAACGTGTTGGAAAAAATTACCGAAAACAAAAAATTCAAGGCAGTAATAGATTATTTACATTGCTTACCGGTTAATTAGCGATTAGTTTTACTAACAATTGATGGAATAAAAAGAGTCGATTTTTTTAGTAATCTAAACTGGTTTCCCGCCTTAATCTCGTCGACGTCTCACGCCGTCTGACAACATCCGCTGATCCGTTTAGAAGGCCGTGCCATGTCTCCGCCATTTTTGAGAATTAATAAAAAAACTGTGTAACAGCCAAAAGTAGTAATAAAACATAGCTTAAGTCTCGCAAATGGTGAAAAGATCTTTCTTTAAAAAAAATCATGATAGTTAGCAATTTTTTCGTCGCCTAAAGGTATCTCTCCTCCCCCTTAAAGATAGTGAAAAAGCGCGTTGTTTGCCTCAATTTCTCGGGTAATGTTTCTCCCCGTCCAAATACTAGAATGGGGTATCACATTATAATTTTATCAATTCTATACGACTCACCAAGAATGTTGATTCCCAAGCCATCCATCGCACCGGAAGTGGAACGCTACCGTCGACTTTGTAATAGTCCGACGAATATAACTCGTTGTCCGTGCCAAAATCCGATATTTTTATGTGATATGCCTTGCCCACCAAACAGTTCCTGAACACACGGAAGACAATGTCAAATGATTTCAAATAAACACAAACAAAAGTTATTGCTGATAGATGTTGAAAGGGAAAATGGGACGAGGCGTTTGAAACACTTGTACCATTTTTCTATTATCATACTTTTTGCTTTCGAGGAATTTATATATATATATATATATATATATATATATATATATATATATATATATATATATATATATATATATATTGTCAGACGAGTTTGTCAGACGCCAAAATGGCAGAGGACTTTTTGTTCAGAATGATGGCATGTATTCAGAACTCAGAGATCGGGCGGTTGACCTGGGACACCCTATATACAGGGTGTTAGAAAGGTCGATGCAAAACGTTAGGGGGGTGATAGGTCACCTCGTTAGGAACATATCTAATCTAGGTTACCTTAGTCCAAAATCTAAGGATTTCGAGTTATGACGGTAAGTCTGATTTTTGGAAAATTCCCCAAACTTAGGTAGTAACTCGTTCATAGTATTTAAACAGACAATAATTGGTAACTAAAAATTTATTTGCGTCTTAGCTTAATGTGTATTCAGCTAACTAAATGGGACGCATTGAATAATTGAAAACTTGTCAAAAATAAAAATACCTCTTATGTTAATGCTGTTTAAAAAAATAGTATTAATATAAGAGGTGAACGAGTAGGTACCTTATTTTGGGACATTTTCAAAAAATCATACTTATCATGATAAATCGAAATCCTTAGACTTTGGACTAAGGTAACTTAGGTTAGATATGTTCCTAACAAGGTGACCTATCACCCCCTTAAGGATTTCCATGGACCTTCCTAACACCCTGTATATAGGGTGTCCTAAGTTAACCGTATATTATCCGTGTATATATATATATATATATATATATATATATATATATATGTTGATAATATACGGATTCCTCGTGTAAGCGCGTTGCAACTTCATACCGAAAAATATTGCACCGTGTACAATGGTAAATATATGTGACCATCGGTTCGATTTCACCGAGTCAATCACGCGATATTTTTCGATTCATTTGACGGCCGGTATTGACGAGTTTCATGAATGTTCTATGTGACAAGTTGTCTACGTACCAAGATTTTCCTGACTATTGTATAGCTCTTGTGAATTCCGAAAATTCGACGGACTGGAATTTGGGAATCTTTCCATCGATACGCTTTCATGAACGCATATGGCATAACTCAATTTCGAAGCGCTGGTATACGAGGGGCGGAAATATTTCACCGAAATATCCGCGTTATTTGGTTAAATTTTGAAGTGCAGGTTATAATCGTTCTTTTTTTAAATGTATTGATATTCGATATATAATTCACGACAGCGGAGTCTAGCGAAATTACATTTGAACCCTTATATATGCGATTTCATCTATTCGTCCATTCAATTGTAATGGGTAAAATAATTATAAGCATCTTGTTGCATATGACATGTAGATAATAAAATCGTAAAATTTGAAGGTCTTAATAATTCTTTACTTTCTTACTTCGATTTCCAACAAAAGTATCCTAACATGGTGCCTTTCCCCTACTAGTGACAACTATACCACATTGACTTGCTCATCCGATCATAACATCTATCCAATAATGGCGATAATTTTGCACGATCGCCTATCTCATTCGGTTATCAATATTATAGGTCGACGAAACAATTAGAAAATCATATCACACTGAAAATTGCCACAAGCGATGTGGAGGCTAAAAGCGTTTTCTGCTGGGATCATGTTTCCCGACCCGCGCGTATTTCGCATTGTGTGGTGATCGGATACTAAGTGAGAAGAGAATCATTATTGATTCGAGCTGCTATTTGTACCGAAATTGGGTGTACGTGATATCGACTTCCGCAGTCCCAATTTTGAGATACTGTGAGAGAGTCAGCGAGTGCGAGAGAGGGGGAGAGAGAGAGAGAGAGAGAGAGAGAGAGAGAGAGAGAGAGAGAGAGAGAGAGAGAGAGAGAGAGAGAGAGAGAGACAGAGAGAGAGCTAGGTAATTAGCGTTCCTTTGTCAATCATTCTGATTGGTCTTTGGTGCGGGTTTGCAGTACTGAACGGATACAGGAACTGGCAACACACAGTGCATTCCCATCGCACAGTCACCCATATGCCTATCGACGGTTGTTGTCCAAAAAGGCGTATCGCCCATTGTTCGATGTGTTACATCGTATCGATTACGTCCCTTTCTATCGCACCACTCCGCACCCTCGGACCCCCAGATATATCTATATATTAGCGTGTATACACGAGCTAGAGGAATCGCGAGAGCAAACGCAATGTGTCGTGTGGTGCTATAGAGGCTGGAGGAATTTCGTCGAAAGCCTCTCGTGTACAGGAGCCTCCGGTTGAAGAGCTTTCAGGGATCGTTGATTAGGTGGTCTCGTGTGGTTTCCCCCATGGGTGGAAGCTGAGTGGGGATGGCAGGGGTGGGGGGCTAGGGGGAGGCAGCCTGGGCCTCATTGTATTAACGTCGAAACTCGAGAAATTGTTAACCACCGAATATATATTCCGGTCCATTGTTTGCGGCCAAGTTCGTGCCAGATTTCCACATTAATATACATCATTGTGCTTTCCGGCGGAGAGACCGATGTGCTTTCTCGGCTATTCCGCGCGTGTTATCGACGCGCCCCACGTATATAGGCAAGCACGTCGCTGACAACGAAGTTAACTGACAACCGAGTTAGCCAGTCAGCCGTCCCCCGCAGGCGTTACAGCCGGCAATGCGATCCTAACGGTCATTTGACACTGTTCAAGCTGCTAACAACGTCAAAGGTATATTCGGAACTTGAGCACAGCCGATATTATCCCTCGATGTATCGATGTCTCCATTCATTCTTCCGGCTCACGCTCCTTGCGTCTCCCCCTCGGCAAACAATTTCACTCGATCTTAAGAGGGTATGGCTCTTTGGAAACTTCAAAACATCGTTTTTTTGCATATTATTATAGTGTGACCTTTCAAGAATATTTTACGACCAATCTGACTCTGGAGTACATAAAATTGACAAAGTTACACCTATTTTAGTCAAACAGTGTGCGTCGGCTTAAGGATGATTAGCGTGTAATGAAAGTGGACATCAAAACACAAGAACACTCAAAAGAGGCCCTAAGTGCTCGCAGATTGCATAGACCGGGTGTGCAACACGCTCTCGATGATGAAAGACACTTATATGGTGCCGGAATCGCTGACTAGCGGTAAGACGACAATATTTCTCAAGATCGTGTCAAATATGGGGCAAATCATTGAACGCGATTATCTCGAAACTACACATCTTGACACGGCGGGATTTATATCTTGAGTAACTTTCACACTATTGACTTGAATTTGCACAGTTAGCGTTCAAACAGTAGTCATTTTCGGTTCGCATTTTTTAATTGGATGAACCATTTGTCAATAACCATGACTTCAGCATGCTGTTTTTCAAGAGAAAAATGAGGCCTTCTTTGGAGAAGCTGTCATTATTCGTATTTATCGAAATTTCGAAAAGTGGATCGTGATCTTATAGCCAGTTTCATATATTTGAAGAAATTTTCTTTTGTTTTGCCTGATTTGTTGACTGCAACGCCAACTGCAGCACAACGAACACTTTGAAAGATTTTCTTCCGAAACAATTACATTGTAACCATAAACATGTATACAACATGCTGGGAAAAAATAAATTCATTCCAACCAATGTGTTGCTAGAAAAAAATTCATCATCCTGACCCTTCAAATTGGGCTTCCAGAGAGGGATGCCCCCTCAATCAATCTCAATTCTATCCTTCCGAACTGTTGGAGACACCAGTCACTGCTGATGCGGACAAAAAGCGCAGGCTAGCCTGATCCAAATTCTTTTTGCGTTTTATCCTTTCGCGTAAACTTTTTTCCTTCGGCGGTACTTTTGCGGGAAATTACCGGCGACGCCGTCAGTCCGGCTGTCAATTCTTGCACTCCTCAGGAGCACCTCACATGCATAGATAACTCGGACGTCAGCCTGGGAATGACAGCATTTTTGGCTCTTTTTCTCCTCGAAGTGGATTCTTGCCCTCGCCTCCCTTTTTTTGCCCTCGTTTTCAATTGCGCAACGAAAGAGCCAACGGACTGCGATTCCGTAGTCGGATGGAAAGGCCTCAAATATTCATAGTACTGCATAATAATGAAGACTGGAGAGCATTCCCCTCGTACTTGCTGCGCCACATATCTGTACGTGGAACTCCGGTTGGACCGGTGTAGGATTTCGTATCCACGCTGGATTGTATGCCACTCGCGTCGGATGCTGCCTCCCTCATACTCCCGCAAACCTGGCTCTATCTACGTGCATACACTTCTCGTATTATTCGGTTGTCAGGTATTACGCACACTTGAGCCGCGTTACTTCACTTTTATGCTCGGGAGGATAAAAGATCGGCGTGTTGGGCGAAGTTGCAACAGGGGGAAGAGAGCTTGAAGTAAAGGGCACAGCAAGGGGAGTTTGAATACGCTCTCTCAAGCTGCAGAACCAAGAGGGTATGAAGTGAACGCGATATATATGTGTGAATATATATATATATATATATATGTATATGAGGCGTTTCATACCATTTCGAGCGGTCAAAAAGTTGTCCACTCTCAAAAAAATTGAAATTTTGTCAAATTATTTAATTATGTGAAAAAAACAGTGTAAATTTTTTCAAAATTTTTGGATCGCGTTTTCTCGAGTTTTTCAAAATTTCAAAATTTTCAAAATACCGTTATATCTCGTGAGCATTTGATTTAACAGAAAAATGTTTAAGACACAAAAGTTGCAATTTTACATGAACTTTGTGAAAAAACTACACTGTTTTTTTTCATATGATAAAATAATTTGACAAAATTTCAATTTTTTTGAGAGTGGACAACTTATATATATGGGGAGTTCGGTTCCGAACTGCCTCAGACATCAAATCATTTTTCTACATCGTTTCGTCTCTCGAATCGATTTTGACGTTTACTGGCTTTTGGTCGCCGTTTTGCGCGAGCGTGCGTCGGAAATTTCATTCGCGTGCATGTTGGAATGGATTTTGGGGTTGTATCGCCTTAAGGGGTTACCCCCACTTGCGATTTTGAAAAAATCGATTTTTTTTTATTGCATTTTTTTGAAGTGCAATTTGAAGTGCAGTTTTTTTTTGATGCCCGGAATAGATGACTCTATGTAAGTTTACAAAAAAAAAATATTTTCTTCGTGTAAACTGAAATTGAAACTTTAAACGCATTTTTCTTAAAATGGCATTTCTGAAGTCGGTGACCAAGATTACTCGAACACTAATGAACCGATCTTCTTGAAATTTTGCAGGCTTATTTAATACATAAAAATGTAGTCTTTAATCGTTCGATTTTTTTTTTTCGAAAAAAATGGCCGTTTTAAAGCCAAAAAACGGCCGTTTTTTTTCGTTAAAATCGAACCATTAACTTTGACTGTCCGCCATTTTGTGAAAAATGAATATTTTTTAAAATCCTTCGATTAAAGACTAGTTTATACTTATATTTGACTAAATCCATCCGCATTTTTTTTCAGATGATCCACTTCGCCGCAATGTTGGTCACCGCAAACCGTGTATATAAAAACATTATTTCGTTGACGGCCATTTGCCACTAGACAATGTAATATTTTTCAATAAAAAAATTACTGAAAGTTCTTCAAGATGTGTTCTTTAAGATGGTATATTGATCGATTAAAAATGTTTTGTAGTTTTCTTTAAAAAAATTCATGAAAAAGGCCTTTTTTGCGCTACAAGTGGGGGTAACGCCTTAAGGGTGTGGAATTAATAAATAAACGTTGTTTGGGTTATTGTAAAAAGCGTTTGTATATCAAGGCGTCTATATAAGTAAGTTTGATATTTAAAAAACACGATTTTATGACCTTATTTTACGGCCTCTCAACTTTAATGTACTACAGAGATTTTGTTGAAATTTCATTAATTGACCGAGTCGGGACGATTTTTGTTAAGGGTCCATGCGATTTACGATTTTCCTAATGCGTTTTTCTCGAAAGTATTTTATAAAACGATTCAAATCGTAACTCGAAATCTATTCTTCCGATTCGATTGTAATTAGGATAAAACACAGTTTATACCACTTTCTATCGTATTACCGGATGATTTTTTTTGTTGATTTTTTAATCCAGTTATCAAATTATTCATATTGTTCCAAGTAGAAAATCAAACATGTTTTTTCTACAGCCTTTAGCATAATTTTCAAAATATCCAAAAGGTTTCCGGTCATACGAATGTTAAATTATCATACTAAAAGTTAATTTTTTCAATTCTTGATTTCAGATGATCCTAGTTGCCTGAACCACCTACACCGATTGGTCTGGCAGCAACGGCAACACATTGTTTAAACAATAATAACTCCAGTGTTTATCAATATTTTCCAATGCCAAAAAAAACTGTAACTTGGCAAGACCACGTATCAATTCTCTGTAAAATCTCGACCTCGTGAACCCAACACTCTCATCAGAAAAAAAAGTACTGAAAATCGACGTGTTTTGTCGGCCTAAACTTTTGCAGACCCGTCAAAAAGACCCGTTTTCCATACAGTTTACAAAGCCAGATTTCAACATAACTCGATGAATACTCATAGTCGCCAGAAAAAAACGCATTCCATTAAGGCGGGAAACCAGTTGAGGAGTACGTTTTTTTAGTGATTTTCATTATTTTTTTTTACAAGGAATGAATCAATAGAATTTATTCAAACTTTGAGAATATTTTATTCATATTTTCAAACAAATATTTTAATCTTTCCGAAGCATTTCCTTTGAAAATATAGAACATATAACCTGCCGCCCATCGAAGATTGTCATCAGACTTTGCTGTTTGTGTACACTCTGGAGGCCACAGTTTTCATCGGAAATCAATACGGATTGAATTTTACTTTAAGAACATGTTTTTCTTCTATATGAACCTAACTATAACCAAAAATATTGAAAATTTGATTTTTTAGAGATGTTTAAACAAAAGAGCATAAATTTGCCATTATTTTATAAACTTTTTGCTATAAAAAGTATACTTCAAACAATGATATTACTCCAAACTTAGGTTCATAGAGAGCGTAATTATATAAAGAAACTATCACTTTATAAAGTTATAGGTTAGAAACTTTTTGAGCTGGCGTGTACACAAATGGAAGAAAGTCGATTTGAGAAAAGCGCGTCGAAAAAAAATTACCGAAAACAAAAAATTCAAGGCACTAATGAATTATTTATACTACTTTGGTAACATATTCCTGAATAGTTTTACTAACATTTTATGGGAAAAAATCGATTTTTTGAGTCATCTAGACTGGTTTCCTGCCTTAATTATTTTCTAAAGTGCTTCCGCATAAACACTGAAGTTGTCACGCATCATTGTCCTCTTGACCGGAAAATGGTACTTTCTCGGTACGAGGAACATCCCTCAGATGTCGTCCTTCGATTTTGTTGAAACTTACATATGTTATGAAGCATTGAAAATTAAGCGACACGTATTTTTTTATCGGCGGAAAAACGGGTTTAAGGGGTGAAACCAGCCCTGGAAGAAAGGCATGTCAAGGGGTAATATTTCAGTTTCACCCACAAGCAATCGACCGATCGCAATGAAACAAAAACGGAAATTCTTCGAATCCAAACCAATGAAAAATCCACTAGAGATTAAGGGGTGAATCGCCTCTATTCGAGGGCTGGCAGTCACCCCTTAAAGTCGTTTTTCCGCCGATAAAAAAAGTATGTGTCGCTTAGTTTTCAATGCTTCATAACATATATAAGTTTCAACAAAATCAAAGGACGACACCTGAGGGATGTTCCTTCACTGAGAAAAAAGACCAA
The DNA here is from genome assembly GCA_944452715.1 of Ophion slaviceki. NCBI lineage: Eukaryota > Metazoa > Arthropoda > Insecta > Hymenoptera > Ichneumonidae > Ophion > Ophion slaviceki. The sequence goes on along the minus strand of OX101793.1, from coordinate 22,465,574 downwards.
TTAAATCAAAAAAATATATTGGTTGATTCAAATAAATGTCTGATCGCGGAGTGCCACCGATATCTGAGATTGTTACAATACTGTAAAATATTGGAAAATATGATTGATTCAAATAACATTTTATTTTATTTAAAAATCTCTTCTGTTCTCTGAATATCTACATTATCCTTCGAATAAAATTATATTCTATTGAAATCATTCTATATACAATCCGTAGATGTATGGATGAAATAATTAAGCGGTTGTTACAACATTTTTTATTTCGTACAAAAATATAATCAATAGAATGAATTATTTCTTTACTACATTGAAACGAATATGCCATGAGACGTAAGTTTTTCAATTTGTTTTAAATCTTAAATAAAAACTGAGCATTAGAATCATCATCGACGATAATAGTGGAGAGAGTATCAGATATCCAATGGAATATCCATGGAGAGAATATCAGATATTCAACTGATAAGAACCGATCCTACACTTTGATCTTAGCCACAGGCCAAGAAGCAATACTTTTTAGAGTTTCTCCGGCGTTTAAGGGGTTACCCCCAATTGCGATTTTGAAAAAATCGATTTTTTTTTATTGCATTTTTTTGAAGTATAAGTATCCGGGCCCATACTTCTGTATGGGCCCGGAATAGATGACTCTATGTAAGTTTACAAAAAAAATATTTTCTTCGTGTAAACTGAAATTGAAACTTTAAATGCGTTTTTCTCAAAATGGCATTTCTGAAGTCGGTGACCAAGATTACTCGAACACTAATGAACCGATCTTCTTGAAATTTTGCAGGCTTATTTAATACATAAAAATGTAGTTGTTAATAGTGCGATTTTTTTTTCGAAAAAAATGGCCATTTTATAGCCAAAAAACGGCCGTTTTTTTTCGTTAAAATCGAACCATTAACTTTGACTGTCCGCCATTTTGTGAAAAATGAATATTTTTTAAAATCCTTCGATTAAAGACTAGTTTATACTTATATTTGACTAAATCCATCCGCATTTTTTTTTCAGATGATCCACTTCGCCGCAATGTTGGTCACCGCAAACCGTGTATATAAAAACATTATTTCATTGACGGCCATTTGCCACTAAACAATGTAATGTTTTTCAATAAAAAAATTACTGAAAGTTCTTCAAGATGTGTTCTTTAAGATGGTATATTGATCGATTAAAAAAGTTTTGTAGTTTTCTTTAAAAAAATTCATGAAAAAGGCCTTTTTTTGCGCTACAAGTGGGGGTAACGCCTTAAGTAGATTTTCGGTTCGCGCTGCGCTTACGAGAAACGAGCGCGCGTGCGACTTCTAGCGGTTACTCCGAGAACTACGGGTTTCCTCACACTTATAATTTCGGTGGCGCTCGGCCATGATTTGGTTGAATTTTGTCAACCAAATGCGCAAGAAACAAATTTTATTTTCGGATAATTCTTAACCAATTCAGACATTTGCTTAATATTTTTCCAATCAAAATAAAATATTGACATTTCAACGAATAATGTACTTGAAAAGCAATATCGGATATGGTGAAAATAATAAAATAACATATTTGCGCAATAGAAATTCTCTCTGAATCAAACGAGCGAAATTCAATTTTTCTTGTGTACTCGAATCAACAATATTCATGTTATGAATTGAAACGCTTTTTTTGTTCGTTGCAGAAAATGCATTCAAAACTATATAATTTGTTCGCGATAATTTTTTAGATACTTTCAATAATACATTGTTCTCAGCTAACAATCTATCTCTTGAATGAAAAAAAAAACTTTCAATTGTATCATGTTACAAAGTCAATAGCGTTTTCTGTGGACTAATAAATCGAATTATGTACACCAACAATTTTACAATTGAATCAACGAAATTTCATTCAATAACACCAATGACATTGAATCAGTGTTTTTTTCCGTGTTGTGAGAGTACCGGAAAATTCTGCAATTGTTGATGTCTCCATATTCAAAGTTCAGGAAAGCAGCGCTCCCATAATCCTGCATCGCAACAGTGCCATCAGAAGTCATAATCAACGCGACGTGATCGTGAAGGGTGGAGGCTGGCCTAGTAGGCGTTGAATACCTCGTATGCAGTTGAAGTACATAGAGTAGCGTGGAGAACGGTGGTTTCGGTACGGCGGACGAGGGATGAAACCACCGTGGTAGGCTGAGCAAGTGAACACCAGTCGGCAAAGGTACCGTGCGCATAACGCGCGTGTGCCTCGTGTACCCTCGTACGTACACACGTACACACATACGAGACGAAACCGAATCGGCTTGAGCCGTTCTCTACATTTGTAACCGAAATAGGAACAAAGGCCTCGGTGCTCTTGGTAGCCTGCCTGTACGGGTGTTTCCTCTCGAGTGTTACACCGCTCGAGCGAGATACCCAGTCACTGTCCGCACCTCAGTCATTGACTGTTCCAATTGAGTTTGCCGTGAAAGATCGCGGCTGAGAAAGAGCCGTTGTAGGGTGGCAATGAACTCGGCAGAAATGCCAATGTCTGAGCTTGTGTCCAGTCCAGGGTAACATTGGCGTCGATATGGTTACGCGTTTTGCGGCATGCCCGACTGGACCGCTCCAGCGAGTTTTGCCCGTTCCTTCAGCTCTCCAACCCTATCCTCGACTCTTTTCTCCCTCTTGTTCCTTTTTCGCCAGTTCTCTCTTGGAGCGAGCCAATTGAATTGCATTACCGTTTGATCAGCAGTCGAACCCTTTCCACCTGCCCTTATGCACTTCGCACCCTTCTTCGCGCCTTTTCCTCCAATGTTTTTCCTCTTCGCACCTTGCCGGATTCGCACATACCAGCCGCTGTCTTTTTGTCGCTCCGGACGAGCAGTCCGGGCTCTGATCCAACGGTTGGATCCACTTTTTGGGAAATATCTATTCGTGTATTTTCCTCGGGAATCGCGTCGTTCTTCTTTACATATGTCGTTATCGCGAGGGTCCGGGAAAAGTTGGGATTGCCTGAGCTGGCCAAAGTTTTTCCCCGATTGAACGTTCCTAGGAGCGTGCATGGACCACCAAGTGTACTTAAAAGACGGTGCACTTCGAAGCTTCCTTCGGGTAGGTAGTTAACCTGGAATAACAGGGACCAAGAGAGAGAGAGAGAGATAAATACTGCAAAGTGCACTATGTCATTGGTGCCCTAGGGATTTTTCGATTTTTTTTCAACTCCTCTCCCATCCCGTTCCATCTGCGAAAGGATGAATTATTCTGTATAATGTTCGTACGTTCGTTCCATAGCCGGGTCGTGGGTACTTCCGGTTCGAGATCATACAGCACGCGATGTTTACAGCCAGACGTACGTTTTATTCGATCCATATACGTCAATACGCGTGTGCATATGCATACGGCCGTATATATCTAACGATGTGCATATCCTCTCTCGCGCAACCTTGTTCGTAGTTTCCATCAAGATTTACGACGTCTAGTTTGAGAGACACTGCACGGAAACCGGGAAACTCGACGGTTTCACGCTGAAGAATGGAGAACGGTAAGCTTGACGATACTATGTAGATAACGCAAGTTGGGTGTGTGTGCGTTTGTACGTACGAGAGAGGCAAACGGACGCGTAGGAGGTCTATGGATCCTTTGGATACAGTTATACGGTAGCAGTGTCAGGTTGCGCCAGTAGTATCGATTCAACGGGAGACGAGCTCTACATTTCAATAACCCGGAACGTTTCACCTTGCTCCGACTGCCAGGGATTTTCCTACCCCCGTTCCACCGGGGCCGTTTTTGTGCACTGGTCCGTTTGGGAAAGTTTCCTCTTCATATCGTTGCCTTCCTCTATTCCCGTTGCCTGCCTTTCCACTCGCTCGTTACCTCGCTTGGTACTTCTGAGCACAGTAATGACCACGTCTCTCTCTCTCTCCCTCTTGCTCTCTCTTGCACGTACTATATTTTCGATCACGTCCGCATAAAGATCCAACAAAACCGTGTCAATGCTAGGAAATTCGCGAGATAAAACACCGTCTGCGTCAAAGCAGTTGCAATTCCGAGTTTTCAATATCCGGTTGATTGGTTCACGTGTATCCGGTTACCTCATGGCCGGCATACGATGTTTGCACCCAAACGGACAACGTGTAGGCGAAGTTGTCCTTTTTCACCTCGGTGCCCTCGATGAATGAAGCTTTTTCCGAAATACGACGGGTTTTAGGCGAGCCGGTTGGCCGATTGAATGTACGGCAACGGACATGGTAGCGACAACTCCCGGGGGTGGCTTGCATCGATATGTAATCCAAATAGGAAGCTGTACTCGTCGTTGGCCAGCCGTGCAATATTACGTGCGTCTCGTGTTCGCCAAACGCAGACTATCGAACGCCGACTCACGCGCGTCTAATTACGTATGGTCCTGGCGTTCCTGGGGCTCAGAGTGGTTGGAGGGCTAAGAGGGTTATTGGAGACACCAAGAACGGGGAGGAACGAATCGAGCGATGATTTCCCATGCGATTCGTACACGAATATCCCGATGGAAAAAGACAGCGAGCAAGTTGCCATTCCATCATCCCCTATTCGATCGCGGTTGGTATCTTCGGAGGGTGTGCGGCTCGTATCCTGTTTGTACTCGGTTTATGGAAATTCAGGATGGACCGAAATAATTCGATTTAGCGTCTGGAAAACGATACCCAGGCCTTCTTGGTAAGACCCTATTTTTCACAGGTCTACCGCCACGTCCCTTCTGTAGCTCATTGAATGAAATGGCTGGTGTAAGTGATAGAGATGCAGCGCGGGGAGCTTTTCTCTCCCTTTTCCTCGGGAGAATAACACTTTGCAAGTGCGGCGAAGGGGACCGAAGCCGTGGCAAGAAAAGCGGCAGGGAAAGAGCAAAGGATCGCAAGGCAGCCCGTTTGCACGAAGTTTCGCGGTTGGAGACTCTCCGGGGATGTTAGACGGGGGTTGAAAGGATCTTGCGGTAGGGGTTGCTGGTGGAAAAAAAAATTCAACCTACGAGGGATAAAAGACGCAGAGGACGAAGGGAATGGCCGGAAACGTTTAACTCTGCGTGACTCACCTTGTAGCCAGGTCACGGTGTACGAAATTCAAGTTCTCGAGGTAACGCATACCCGAGGCTATCTGGGCTGCCATATAGATCAGGCAGTTGAAGCTGCGAACCAAATCAAAAAGGCAAAGTCTTTACTGACTGACTCGTCATCGCTCAGCCTAAACCGCTAACGTAGAAACGTGACGGTATGCTGATTTTATTATGTAGGCACCATTTGAGAAAGGCTTTTTCGAAACTCAAGCCTTAAGGACAGAAAAAGGGTGGCTAAGTTTGAATGGAATTTTAAAAAATTTGGTCGGATTTACTTGAAACTTATTATTGATGCTCACTAACACAATTAATTAAATACGTGTTTTAGCTTTTTCCGAAATTCAACCTTTGAACGAAATGGGGTGGAAAAGTTTGAACGGAAAATAAAAAAGATCGGGTCAAATTTACTTGAAATTTTGTATAACTGCTCCTAGACAATTGATGTAATTTCAGCGTTTTTGAAAATTTAATCCTTAAGGGGGTAGCAAAATTTGTATGGCAAAAGAAATATCTGGTCAGATTTACTTAAGGGAGACTTTGTCCTTGAAAGCAGCGGGAGATGTTAGCGGCTCAACATGAGCAGCTAGAAGAAGAGGAGAGATGCTTCTATGGACCAGGCATTGCCGATTAGTGGTAATTATAAACACATTTGTGTAAACACATTACAAAACTTTAAACGCGTTTTTCTCGGAAACACGTTTTTAAAAATGGCTGACATTCTCCTGACCGCTGTAATTAACATATCGATCTGAAATTTGGAGAGCATACTCAGAAAATATGTCTTCACGGAATGACGGATCGTTTTTTCGATAGATACATTTTTGCATTTGTTATTTATCTATTTATGCGAAAAAACGCGAAAATTCGATTTTTTTTTAAATTGCCGCCATTTTCCGAAATTTGTACTAAACGAAAAACCCATCCGTCATTCCATGACCAAAGGGTCACAGATTGATAATATGCTTTGAATTTGTGTTTCAGATCAACAAAGAGGGGGCTGACATCAACAGTGATGTCAGCCGTTTACCTCCCGCGATTTGAGGACCTGTTTTCGCGGAGCTGTAACGGTCTCCGTTTTGGTTTTTTTTTTCAAAAAAAAATTTTTAACGTTCTGTATATCATGAATAAAAGCAAAAAAAAAACCGCACTCAAAAAGCTTTACTCGTTTCCTTTAAAAAAAATAAAATGTAAACACCTGAAATATGGCACTCCAAGGACAAAGTCTCCGTTAATGAGCATTCAAGTCTACGCGAGCGGAAAGCTAGTTTCTATACATTCGACAACGGGGCTGTAATTTGACGGGGCGAAAGGGTTTCTTACCTCAGTGTCTTGACGCCGATCGGCATCGAGTGGGCGTCCTCGGCAGTGATATGGGTCTTCAAAAATTGACAGAGATCGCCGTGCTCGAGATACTCCATGACGACGCAGTAGGGCTCCTCGCGACAGCAAACTCCGAGCACTCTGGCGATGTTGCGATCCTCAAGGGCCGCCAGAATTCTGACGTCTCGTTGAAAGTCCAACCTAATCGTTGCAGCAACGAAATGCAATTACATTCAATTGCCACAACGCGAGATACAATGACCCGATACAACGATTCTTTTGCATCTCTTTTCATTGACGTTCAACGAACTTACAACTATTGATCTTGGAGAAAATCTTGGAAAAAAGGCGCTATCGGAAGAAAGACCGGAAGAGGGAAAAATACCACACGAAGATTTATCTCGATTATTCAATCGGTTTCATTTTCTCTCGACTCTTCTCTGTCTTTTTGCCACTTGAATATTCAAAGTACGAGAGGGTGATTTGTTATTCATTGAAAATTTTGTCGGTTGCGCGGTCGTCCTCTCGTCCCTGGTGTACAGTGTAACGAAACATTGGAATTGGTAGTCGTAGAATTCTCGGTCTCTTTTATTGGGTAATTCGACTCGCGAGATCGGGACCATTTTCGCGTTTTCCATTTAGCTCTTTTCTTCTACATGCTACCCTTGGCTTATACCGATCGAAGGGTTTAGAAGTGGACGTCTGTTCGCCTTTGGATTTCTCTCTCTCTCTCCCTCTCTCCCACTTGTTCACTACCTTTCCCTCTTTTTTTACGTACATCTCCGTTCATGTATTATAGTACGTATTCTACGTTTCTGCTGGCGCCGCCACCCTTATACAATCTTCCCTATTGGACTCTACTTACGATCGACTGCGGATAATGGTACTCTCGCGTGATAGCTTAATGCCGTTGTTAACAAAACTACGGCTCTATCGATTTGCCATAAAAGGTGAAATCTTGGCGGTATTATAGTCCTGGTGGGAAGATCCTGGGCTGGGGATATCCGCGTGGCCGTGACTGCTAATATAATATCGGCACGTTGCCGATTTTACTACCGGGATTCGCTCTAGCTCCCTATGGGCCTCGACATAGCTATAAGGATCACCAAATGCGAAACGGTGCAGCTTGCGTGTTCAGCATCGTCATTCGAGTCGTTCCCTTGCGTCGGCTCTAAATGCTCGGAATTATACGGCTCGGAATTGCACAACGGTGATCGCCCAAATATTTCACCCCCGACCCTCGTACGCTTGTCACTTGACTTTTTTTTCCACGATACAGAATTGCTAATTAAAGGGACCATTCTAGTGTGAAATTTTTTTCAAATGGTTTTTTTTTGCTCTGCTTAAGGGGTTACCCCCACTTGCGATTTTGAAAAAATCGATTTTTTTTTGCATTTTTTTGAAGTATAAGTATACGGGCCCATACAGAAGTATGGGCCCGGAATAGATGACTCTATGTAAGTTTACAAAAAAAAATATTTTCTTCGTGTAAACTGAAATTGAAACTTTAAACGCGTTTTTCTCAAAATGGCATTTCTGAAGTCGGTGACCAAGATTACTCGAACACTAATGAACCGATCTTCTTGAAATTTTGCAGGCTTATTTAATACATAAAAATGTAGTCTTTAATCGTTCGATTTTTTTTTCGAAAAAAATGGCCGTTTTATAGCCAAAAAACGGCCGTTTTTTTTTTCGTTAAAATCGAACCATCAACTTTGACTGTCCGCCATTTTGTGACAAATGAATATTTTTTAAAATCCTTCGATTAAAGACTAGTTTATACTTATATTTGACTAAATCCATCCGCATTTTTTTTTCAGATGATCCACTTCGCCGCAATGTTGGTCACCGCAAACCGTGTATATAAAAACATTATTTCATTGACGGCCATTTGCCACTAAACAATGTAATATTTTTCAATAAAAAAATTACTGAAAGTTCTTCAAGATGTGTTCTTTAAGATGGTATATTGATCGATTAAAAAAGTTTTGTAGTTTTCTTTAAAAAAATTCATGAAAAAGGCCTTTTTTTGCGCTACAAGTGGGGGTAACGCCTTAAAAATACGGACTTTCATAAACAAGCTGTTAAATTTTGCCCGCGCAATTCGAATTATTCCGGTCGGGACAGCTTTTATTGGCAAAAGGGGTTCGATTTTCAAAACGGTACAAGATTTTAAACGGAGTGTTTTCAAGCTATGCGTGTCAAATTTAGCCTATCACTCTTCACGCTATTCTTTAACGTCGTATAGAAGCGTTTTTTTGTTGTTGAAAATATCACTTTTTTTTTAACGAAAAACCATCGAAAAACGCCCAACATGACACTTATTTTGAAATGGCCACCATTTTGTTAATTTTCATCGAAAAAAAAGAATCCTCCGTACGCTTCTACAGTTTTTTGTACTGATTGATAATCTTTTTGGTTTTTTTCTTTTAGACCACTTTTGGAGGAGTAGAACTTTCCACCGTTAGGCGCTATTTTTTTAGGCATCATTTTGCAGTGGCCATACAATTATATAAAAAAGGAAACTAAGACATGAAAAAATATTTTTATGTACAACATGTCATTTGAATAAATGGAAAAAAAATCGCATCTGGTTATTGAAATTTATTAAAAAAAAAAAACATGAAAATTACCAATTTTCAAGCCAGTCACACTGGAATGGTCCCTCAACGAAACGGAAATGGCAACAGCGAGACGAAAGTCGCGACGCTCCGAGGTGGAAAAGCAAATAACGCGGCCAAGGAGAAGGCTCCACCGAATCGGCTGTCGCGGATAGGCGCACCCTTTGGTGGAGGGCGTCGAAGTGTTATAGGCGAAATCTTTTTGAGGTATGGGCATAGGCAATTTCGTGTGCCTATACTTTGGACGATACAAAGAGAAGAGCACGTTCCGGAGTATTATTTTTAATAATGCGACGAGCGGAAGGCTGGCTGTGCCGAGTGATAGGATGCCTGACGCGTAAAATATTCTTATCTCAGGCCTACACGCTTTCGTTACGCCGATACACGCAGCGCTTGCTGCCGACTTCAAACTGGATCTAGTTAACGGGCTACATCTCCTAGGTGGGTTAAAAATGGCATTTTTCGAAAATATTTTTATTCGATAGTATCACCTTTTAGCTATATTCTCTGAAAATTTCATTGGAATATTCCTGAAATTGAATGAGCTACGGCTTCTAACAGTCGGCCGGGCGAGCGGTAACAGCACCATACTTCAAACTTCAAACTTCAAGGCTAGAAACCAGTTTAGGAGTACGCTTTTTTTAGTGATTTTCATAATTTTTTTACAAGGAATGCATGAATAGATTTTATTCAAACTTTGGGAATATTTTATACATATTCTCAAACAAATATTGAATTTTTTTCAAAGCATTTTCTTTGAAAATACCGAACATATATCCTGCCGCCCATCGAAGGTCCCCATCAGACTTTGCTGTTTGTGTACACTCTGGAGGCGACAGTTTTAATCGAAAATCAATACCGTTTGAAAATGACTTTAAAAACATACTTTCCTTCTATATGAACCTAATTCTGAATAAAAATTTGAATTTTTCGAGGTGTCCAAAGAAAAGGGTAATATTTTTGCCACTATTTTATAAACTCTATAGCTATAAAGAATATACTTTAAACAATTATTTAACCCCAAATGTTGGTTCGTATAAAGCGTAATTATATAAAGAAATTAACTATCACTTTATAAAATTATAGGTTAGAAAATTTTTGAGCTAGAGTGTACACGAACTGAATTTTTTTGTTTTGAAACACTGTTTTCAAAGTCGGTGGACGTGATATCTCTAAAACCACTCGATGGATTGGTTCCAAATTTACAGAAGATACGATGTGAAAGATTTAAAGGTCGTTGACGATCTCACTTTTCAAAAATCCATCTTCATTTTTTAATAGTCACGTAAAAATGACGACCTTTTTTTTCATAGCTTTTGCATGCAGGAGTTTCAAATCGTTGCCACGTTGTTAAAAAAAATCGTCGATCGTCAATGACTCGTATTTATTGTTAACTCGAATAACCCGTTTGGTTTTTAGATTTCAGATGGACCGTTCAAGCAGAAGAGTGTCCACCGCCAAACATGGAGAAAATAAAGTTCGTTGTCTGCCGGCGCTCATGTTTTTATTGTTTTTCTGTATTTTTTAAAAAGACCCTCAATATATGTACCTTTGTATCAAAAAAGCGTTTATTTTTCACCAACTGTTTGCCAGAAAAAAATCGAAATTTGGCAATTTTTTTCCGGCCTCTAGGTAGCCCTTTAACTCGAAGTACCAGCGTAGGGCTCTGTCTATTTGATCGTTACTTCGATCCTACCAACGTTGTACCTGCTTTTTCACATGCCCATGGGATACAAATGTCTTCAACCGAAAGGATCAAAGCTCCCGCGAAGGTTAATTCGTAATCTGCAAAGGAGCCGTCCAATCGATCTAATGGACTTGGCGAATGGTTACCGAAGACAGCGTGAATGGAGGCAGCAATCTGAATGCCTAGCAAAGTATACGCAACGACACGGGGACTAAAGAGGCTTTGTCGTTTTTGAGGGATTCTCCAATGTCGAATCCTTTCGTCGCTCAATCCTTTGGTGGCTTCACTCTTCCTCGTTTTTTTTTCACCCAACTTTTCTCTCCTCCTCGTCCCTCAGTGTCGACGTTGAGGCAACAGAGGCTGTGCTGTCGTCGAAGTCGCGCACACCGTTCCCTATCTCCCGGTCATTGTATGCAAATCTATTCGGCGGCTGGGGGCCCGCTTCCTCGAAAGAAATTCAACGAGGCCTTTTTCTGATGTCTAGCTCGATAATGGAAGCTCGCGGCTCTCGGCATGCATACGCGCTCGAATAATCCACCGGGTTACAGTCATATACGTATACCTACATATCGCTACGTCGAGAGTAACCTTGCAAATCGGACGCGGCGGGCGTCTGTTGCTGAAACTTCTTATATGCATCCTGTGCTTCTCGTTGCTCCTGGCAGGATTCTTTGGTCCGTTCTATCTTGCCTCTTCGTCTCTCGCTTCTCCTATCAAACTCTCTGACTTCGGCTCTCTTGTTGGCGCAATGAGAAAACGAGGATTTCACCAACGAACTCAAAGAGGACGGGCGAACGGGAGTGAGAGAGGGGGGGAGGGAGAGAGAGAGAGAGAGAGAGAGAGAGAGAGAGAGAGAGAGAGAGAGAGAGAGAGAGAGAGTGTGCATCAAAGTTTCTTACGCTGCTGCCTCAAAGGCCTACTCTTAAATTTGTTTGATAAGAAAACAAGCTGCTATCGGATCGTCAAAGTTTCCACTTTGGCTGGGTCCTGCCCGGTAGGGAAAACAACGCCGGGATATTTGATATCAAGATGACGCGACCCTCAACACGGGTAGAATGGCAAATGTGTTGCTGCCTCAAAAATTTGAGACTGCTAGTCTCAGATTTCCAGTCCGGAAGATAGGTGAATTCTTACAATATCATATGGATACCCAGATAATAGAACGAAAATTCCGTAAAGGCGGGACGCCACTGTGATGAGGAAAAAAATCATTTTTTTTGCATTTTCTCAAAGTATACATGTTCAAGAAGAAATGACAGACGTTTCAAGGTACAATATTTAAAAGTGACTATGTTGTAGATGATCGAGTGAGAGCAGGTAGAGCAACGATTTACGTATACTGAAACATTTGGTCGCGTTTTTCTCGAAACGACTTCTCTCGACCTGGCCGTAATCATAACTCCAGCTAGACCGATTTGCAATTGAAAAAATCTACAGATATTACACAAACTGCAAGTACCTCATGGCATTCAAAATGTAATCAGACTTTACGGGTAGTAAAAAAAGGTAAATGTAAATAATATGAGTTGGTTTTGACTAATTTTTTAAAAACTATTGATAGATTGAGGGTATATAGTTTTTAAATTAATAACAAGATCAGAATTGGGTGGGGAGAGGGCATTTTTCAACTGATCACAAACATTCAGTATGTCGCAACTCCCCCCACTCCACTACAACACAGTGGCAGTGAAGTGGGGGTAGCGTTAGTTTTGTGTGACATCCTGCTAACTCAGGCCCCTATACCCAGCCTATCTCAACAAAGATATAGTTTTAAAAGCATTTGCAATGCTAAAAAATGAAAATTTCCGCATTTGTAGCGATCGTCGTGCGTTTTTTTTTTGGGAAAATAAAAAATGTTTTTTTGAGGATAGTAGCTTTGATGCCGAGGTAGCAGCGGTCAACGAGCACTCTGTATTTATCGGGGTTTGGGGATGAGAGTAGCAGTCAGATGCGCCAACGCATCATCGCCCAAGGCTGCCAAAATCAGATACACAAGCGATTCGACGATTTCGCCGCTGAGATCGACGCTTTGATAGGCCCTGAATGCTCGGCTCAGCTTTTCGTGCTGTCTGACCTGATCCGTCGAAAACTCGATTCACGTCTGGCCTTTAACTCTGTAGCTTTGGATATACACGGGGTGGATCGCTCTGCGCGGATTCGTTTTGCATATATGCAAGTGGTCAAATCTCGACTAACGATATACAGGGTGTTAGGAAGGTTGATGCAAAGCCTTAAGGGGGGTGATAGGTCACCTAGTTAGGAACATATCTAACCTAGGTCACCTTGGTCCAAAGCCTAAGGATTTCGAGTTATCAGGTAAGTATGATTTTTGGAAAATTTACCAAAATTACGTACCAGCTCGTTTACCTCTTGTGTTAATGCTATTTTTTTAATCAGCAATTAACCTAAGAGGTATTTTTATTTTTTAACAAGTTTTTAATTACTCATCACGTCCCATTTAGTTAGTTGTGTGGATACATATTGTGTTGGTGGTTGTCGATTGAATACACATTAAGCTAAGACGCAAATAAGTTTTTAGTTACCAATTATTGTCTGTTTAAACATTATGAACGAGTTAGCACCTCATTTTGGGACATTTTCAAAAAATCATACTTATCGTGATAAATCGAAATCTTTAGACTTTGGACCAAGGTAACCTCGGTTAGATATGTTCCTAACGAGGTGACCTATCACCCCCTTAAGGCTTTGCATCGACCTTCCGAACACCCTGTAGACCAAAAGAGAAAGGGAGAAAGGGCGATTGGTTGGACACCCGAACTAAATTACTGAGAGCATCAAAGTCGAGGTTGAGCCTCACGCGCGATTCGTCATAATTCACGAGCGAGGATTTTGATGCCACATGATTTAGATCCGCCCTCGATGACTTGACTAAAACAGGGTCTTTGCCCCACACAAATTTTTCTTTGGTCCTCTATTCTGTTCGTACGAATGCCACGTAAGTGAACTACGAAAAAATGGAATAATTCTCTTGAAGGATAACAAAAATGGTAACTGCGCTCATGATCACGTGCAAATTAGGGTGGCTGATTAAGGGCGTGGTTGACATTTTTGAAAGATCGATTTTTGGTTTTCGACGAATTCTCAAAATATAACATTGAAGGCGGTCATTACAAGTAAAGGGTCTGGATCGAAAAAAAATTCTTGCACAAATTGAAAAAAAGGTGTGCGTGTTACATGGATCCGGCATAGCAGGCTAATGGTGAACTTATAAACGCGTTTTTCTCATAACCTCCTTAAGGTAGTCCTATCGCCAGGCTTCAATCCTTAGGATTTTCATAATTTTTTTTGAGCTTCACTAAATATATTAATGATCGTCTCTGTACACTTCAGGGTCGTTTATCGACCTAATTACAAAAAAAAGACATATCAAAATTGCGTATCTTTGTGAAGGAATTCCGAGACGACATACAAAAACCCAATTTCCGGTCGCTACAAAAGTGTATATAATGGTGGGAATCCATCAGATTCTTAAAAATGATCCGATTTACATACTCAACACTTGTAGTACTCCAGTGCTCCCAGAAAAAATTACGCTTATTGACCTAATTTTTATGTAATATCAAGTTTAATTTGAGCTTCCGGTATTGGATTTATTACCACTTGCTACGATAAAGAAACGTGACAGCAAGGCAACAGCTGACTGTAATCCTAACCTCATCTCACTCATTCGAATTTCCACACATATTTCATTTTTAACCGACATATTTCGCCGACGCAAATTTTCCACGCTTTTTACCAGTCGTGGCCCGAATATCAGGTTAATAAAAAAGTTTTGTCGCAAAAATTTTAAAAATGTCTTTTTACGTATTGACGCAATGTGACATCGAGCTATGTCGAGAATATTCTAGAATGTTTTCTACTCTTCCGCGTGACAGGGTATAAAAGGGCGAGCGCGCGTTCTAGTGGACAGAAATGGCTTCGATCTCGCAGGAGCAACTTCGAGCGATCATTTTTTATGAGTGGCGGCGCGGCACGAAAGCAAGCACAACTGCTAAAAATATACAGGATGCATTCAGCGAGAACGTAGTTTCTCATCGAACAGGCCAGCGTTGGTTCAATCGTTTTAAATCTGGAGACACAAGCCTTGAAGATAAGGAACGTTCCGGACGACCGTCGACCATCGATGATGAAGCATTACTCCGCTGCATCAAAGAAAAACCGGAAGCAAGTACGCACGAGCTAGCAAGAGAACTTGGCTGCACCCAACCGTCAATAGTCAATCACTTACACAACTTGGGATACAGGAAGATTCTAGCTCAATGGATACCACACCGTCTCACTGACGACAATAAGAACTGTCGCGTGACCATCTGCCAGTCTCTCCTGCTTCGCCACCATCGCAAGGAGTTTTTAGAAGATCTTGTGACGGGAGATGAAAGCTGGGTCTTGTATGATAACAGAACGCGTTTAGCCTACTGGCTTCCTATCGGAGAAAAACCGCCACACCAACCGAAATCTGATCGTCACTCACAAAAGGTTTTGTTGTGCTGTTTCTGGGACGCAAAGGGAATGCTGTTTCACAATTTTCTCTCTGTAGGTAAGACGATCTCCTCTACACGATACATCGAAAATCTCCAGGAATTGGCAAAAGCTATAAGAAAAAAACGGCCAAGACGCGCGACTGTGCACCTTCTCCACGACAACGGGAGACCCTATGTCGCAAAGGAAACCCACAAAACAATCATTAAGCTTCACTGGAATACCGTTCCTCATCCACCATACTCTCCCGACATCGCGCCATCTGACTACCATATGTTCAGACATTTGAAGGCATATTTGAGAAACAAAACTTTCGAAAACGTCGACGATCTCAGAAGGGATATTTCAAATTTCTTTGAGTTCCAGCCGCCGCAGTTTTGGGCAAAGGGAATAAATGAGTTGCCAACTAGATGGTCGAGTGTCATAGAAACCGATGGCGAATATATTGTTGATTAGAAATGTTTTGTATAAGATATATAAATAAATAAATTATATTGAAATTATTGCGACAAAACTTTTTTATCAACCTGATATTTCCCGCACCTGACATTGTTCTGACAGATCGACGTTGAAAAGCATGGAGGTTAAACTCGCCTGGTTGAGTAAAAAGAGACGGAGATAGAACCAATACTGCCAAATATCAAACCTAGAAATACCGCGCGAATCGTTGGAATAACTATTTTTTCATTTTTCTAATTAAATGTGAACATTCATTGAACAGTTTACACATGGAAAATTTAGTTATTACACTTTTTTTTGCATACGTTAAAAATATAAATTTTAAAGTCTCAAGTACGATCAGTGGTGTGACTAGTGTGAAGCGATAGGACTACTTTAGGTTTCGAACTTTTGTCATCCTCACCCTCATACGAAATTCGGTGACCAAGTGGTGATCGAGCAGGGTCTCGGCGGCGCTGCTTTGCTATTCCATTAGCATGCACAGCACGCCGATTGATCGTACGCGGTGTGCGGGTATTGCGCAATGCAAACAGCAAATCGTAGTGGGTGTACCATATAGGACGGTTAATGGCAACAAAAAGAGATGCAAATCGCCTCCAACTACATTATATTCCATTCCGTATACTACACACAATGTTGCCGTTTTTTTTCTCTTTCTTTCGTTATTAGGTATACATGTGTATATGGATATACTCACTTTTCCTTCTCGGTTGCTTCGGGCAGTAAAAACTTGACGGCAACGAGCCTCTTGCCGAGGGTGGTCGTTGTTCCATACTCCGGAATCCCTTCGGCTTCCGCCACGTATACCTTTATTAGCATAATTTGTTTTCCTTAGAAATCGTTCGCAGATAAGATCTTCTCCTTCTCCATCTACTTTTCCTCCACCTCGCTCTTTCCCTGTGTTTTATCCGTCGCCTTGCGTATTCCTTCCCGCGAAGGAGCTTTCGCATGCAAAGCAGCGAAACCGGGCATACCAATCCAGAGCCGAGATTCTCGCATTGCTCGCTATACTTTCTTTTTTCGTTTTTTTAATACACGTACACACCATGGCGGTATGAGCGAGGCAATCTCTTTCTCAATCTTATTGTCATATTTCATTCTCCAACCCCCCTCCCGCCCCCTCCACACCCCGTGGGCAAACAATCCGGGGGATTTGCGAGACAGGTGAATGACAAAGGAATGGTATATTGTACGCGTCTTCCGGTTCGTCGATCCAATTTTAAGCTCTGGATATCTATGCGCATATATATGTTTTTCTTTTGCTTTCTGCGTTGGGTGAACGTGCTGGGAATCTGGCAAATTCTCGTTTGACCGCGACCTCGACGATTAAGGGGTTAGGCTACTATAGAGGTCGAAAAAATAAGCTTTTTGGGAATTTTTTTTTCAGCAAAACTACAAAATAGATCGAGATTACAAATAGGGTGTTTATCGTACATATCAGTGACTGTGTACAATAATTTTTTTGAAGCGTTTAATTTCAAAATGGCGGCTGTGCAACGTTTATCTCAAAACTGCATTTCTTAAGTTGGCCGGAAACACAACTGAGACAATTTTCAACCGATTGACTTGAAATGTTGAATATATCTTGAAAAATACATTGTGTATGGAAGTACGTAGGATTTTTTTTATATTGCATAGTTCATTTGTTATTAACAATTATCTGACGATTTTTTAGGAAAATTTTTGGAAAGTGAAAAATTTGACTAAAAAATCGTCAGATAATTGTTGATAACAAATGAACTATGCAATATAAAAAAAATCCTACGTACTTTCATAGACAATGTATTTTTCAAGATATATTCAATATTTCAAGTGAATCGGTTGGAAATTGTCTGAGTTATGTTTCCGGCCAACTTAAAAAATGCTGTTTTGAGATAAACGCTGCACAGCTGCTATTTTGGAATTAATCGCTTCAAAAAAATTATTGTATACAGTCACTGATATGTATGATAAACACCCTTTTTTGTAATCTCGATTTATTTTGTAGTTTTTCTGAAAAAAATCCCCAAAAGGCCTATTTTTCCGGCCTCTAGCCTGGCCTAACCCCTTAATTATATATATATTCTCTAATAAATAAAATCTCTAATCTAATATAATATTCTCTAACTGGCCTAAACCCTTAATTATATTTTCCAGTAATATTACGTATATTGAAGGGGAAAAGTCATTCAATTGAAATTCGGACAGGGCAGGGTTTTGTAACATTTTCTATCCTATGACCGGATGATTTTTTTAAATAACATATCATTTGGAGATGTCTTTTTGTGGTTAGAAATCGATCTTTTTTTTCTATAGCTTGCAATTTTTGTAATTGTGATATTTTGATTAAAGTATCAATTTCCAACGGATCATTAAATCTATAGACGTATCATTGAAGTATTTCGTTAAGGGGGGAGATCCCCTTATAACCTAAAGAAGAGCTGAGGAAATACTGCATGGCTCTGGATTTGCAGATTGATCGGTCGGTCATTTAGTCACAATATTTTTGAGTCGAAACTGTAAACGCGATTCCGAAAAACCGCTTTTTGAGGAACCTCGAACAAGATAACTCACAAACTATCTGGACTATTATTTCGAAATTTTGCATACTTTTAGATAACATAATTACCGTCTATGTGAACCTAAAGTTCCATGATAAAGTTATTTCAAAAAACTACTTTCCCATCAACAAAAACTGTACCAATATTGTCACGAAAAACACGACATTCTTTCAAACACGTGCCATGTTTCGAATTTTCACTTTTCTTGGGATTTTTGAGGTTCACATACCGCGTGTGGGTCTAAAAATCCAAAACTCATTGGCTCTGGTGTTGCAGACCACTATACCAGACGCTAGGTTGTACGCCGTGGAACGACATTGGCGGTCACCGTCTTTGAAGCAAGTGTCGTGCAGCCCTCACTTTCAAATGTTAAAACCAAAATCGAAAAACTAAAAGATGTAATGATATGTACACGAAGTTTCAATTATCCAGAATAAATAGGGTAAAGTGACCTTATTTTGGCACCCCATCAATTATTGACACTTCTCTCCCACCGACATAGTGGTTCTTTAAGTGCCAATAATTGGGCCCTTGAAGTGCCAATAATAAAGCCCTTAAAGTGCCAATAATTGGGCCCTTGAAGGGCCAATAATTGGGCCCTTGAAGTGCCAATAATTGGGCCATTGAAGTGCCAATAATAAAGCCCTTAAAGTGCCAATAATTGGGCCCTTGAAGGGCCAATAATTGGGCCCTTGAAGTGCCAATAATTGGGCCATTGAAGTGCCAATAATTGGGCCATTGAAGTGCCAATAATTGGGCCCTTGAAGTGCCAATAATGAAGCCCTCAAAGTGCCAATAATTTGGCCCTTAAAGTGCCAATAATTGGGCCCTTAAAGTGCCAATAATTGGGCCCTTGAAGTGCCAATAATTGGGCCCTTGAAGTGCCAATAATTGGGCCCTTAAAGTGGCAATAATTGGGCCCTTGAAGTGCCAATAGTTGGGCCCTTCCAGTGTCAATAATTGGGCCTAAAGTGCCAATAATTGGGCCCAAAGTGCCAATAATTGGCCGCCTTACCCTAGTTTCGACACAAAAAAATCTTGCGAATTAGCTTATTGTCGGCGGCTAAAAGGGACGTCTCTCAAAGTATCCGGTAAACGTCATTGTTTATCATTTTCTTTCGACAAAAAGAACTCAAACTTGTCAAGACTGTGTATTAATCGCGTGTGAGTCCCGACCTCGTCAACCTGGTATTCTCGTCAGAAAAAAATCCCGAAAACCGAGCTGTTTTTGGGCCCTTAGGCCCAACCTTAGGCCGACCCGTCGTCGCAACCCCAAAAGGCCCAAAGCCCTCGCCGATTACAAAAAAAACCTTTCGTAAGAAAGTAGAATCAAAATTGTACGTATACGTGACTGGGTACGTGTGAATGGAAGGCGTACCGATGTGGAGGATTGAAGTAGAGGATGAATTGTGTGGAAGTGCAAACCTGCGGAGTTGTGCATTTTCGTGGTGTAGGATGGAAAGTGCGCGTTGGCACCAATGGTGAATGGGTGTTGATGGTGATGGTCGTGTGGAGGTAGACGGGAGTCGGTCGCGTTGCATTCACCCCCGATTTCCACCCCCCCCCCCCAACCCCCAACACCATCCCCGCCCCCTTCCGCGCGTATCATTAGCGACGAGGGTGGTGCACTGCAACCCTGGCAACCCTGGACTACTCGACGTGGGCAAAACAAAGGGGGTATTATTAGCGGCATTAGCGCATTCCCGACAGCGTTCACCGCGCGCAGAATGCTGCCGTTGCGAGTGTTGTTGTACGACGAAGAATGCTCCCTTCTGTATTTCGTTAATCGACGTATTGTTGCAATCGTATACCACGATGTGCACGTGCACGGTATTCGACGAAAGTACGGATCGGGCTGTAAAGTTCAACTTCCTCGTGGTTTTTACGATTCAAGTTTTTCTCAACTGCACGTGTGCGTTTCTGCTTTGTACTTGAGGGTGAAGAAAATAAATCGTTATTAAAACTGCATGTTCACCCAACGTTCAACGCGTCCTTTTTTTCATCCATTTTTCTAGATGGATACGGGCCGTTGTTAAAAGTTTGGTGACAAGTACGCCCATCACGTGCATGCTGTTCGCCAGCAAGGCTCGAGCCAATGTGTGATTGTATGGAAAATAAAAAAATAACAATTGGTCTGAGGCGTGTCATTTGAAATCGAGAGGTGCACGAAGCACGTGGAGCTCCGGTGGCTCGAGTGCGATAACGAAATCTCACGCGAACTCTTGGTCGACTTGAAAACGTCAATTAAACGCACGGGAAAATTATATGTTATTTTGGAAAAGATAATCTGCGTGCGAGGAAAATAAATGTTGAGTCGTGCGGTGAGAATGGAAATTAATATTGGAGGCGAACTTTGTGATGGTGATGAACGAGGGTGTATATGTGGGTAGTTCGAAACGGATATATATAAGGTGTCCTGTTATGAATGGATAATCCTGCAACGATAGATCAGATCAAGTCCTATTACATGCTGGAATTTCAGTTTAGTAAAAGTTCCACGGTTTTCGAGATAAAATCATCTGCTTTTGGTTTTTCGTGTGCCATTTCTACAAATGACAACTTTTTTTGAGCGGGTTTTTGAAAAAATACTCTTGGTTATTTGTTTTATCTAGAATGTACTACGTATATCGTGCCAATTACTTTTAAAAGTTGCTTAGTTATTGTCGATTCATATCATTTGTAGAAATGGTATCCGAAAAACCAAAAGCAGATGATTTTTTTCAAAATGTAACATGAAGCTGAAAATCATGAAAACCGTGGGACTTTCACTAAACTGAAATTCCAGCATATAGTAGGACATGATCTGACCTATCAACAGTTGCAGGATTATCAATTCATAACAGGACGCCTTGTATATATATATATATATATATATATATAGGGGCCGTTCATATATTACGTCATCGATTTTTGCCGGTTTTGACCCCCCCCCCCCCTGAAATCATCCTATTTTTCTTATCGTCATAATCCAATTATCATTACCGTCATCCAACGACTAGACCCCCCCCCCCCTATTAAAAAATGACGTGATTTATGGACGGCCCCATATATATATATATATATTTAATTACAAATCATATATATCATTAATTACACATCTATTTAGTGTGAATATCAAGCTGTTAGAAAAAAAATATATATATGAATGTATGGCTCAGATTGGAATTAAGGCGGGACACCACCGTGACGGGTAAAAAAAATCGATTTTTTTGCATTTCCTCAAAGTATACATATTTAAGAGTACGTGCAAAAAAATGTTCGTTGAAATATTGAAAATTGACCCAGCTACAGACGATTTAGTGAGAGCAGGTAGGGCAATGATTTACGTATACTAAAATTGAAAGGACTTTTCTAGACCTGACCGTAATCATAAGTCTATCTATAATTGTTCGATTTTCAATTTAAAAAGGAAAACGAAATTTGCGTAATTACAGTAGCTATGGTGGCACGCAGCAGTTCTTGTTTGGGTTAGCAGTATTTTTAGCATTCTTTAGAATTTTATTATTTTTCAAGCCCCCGCATGTCAGTAAACATTTCCTCAAAATTACACTATTTTTTAAACACCCGCGATTTTATGAATTTTTTTTTCGACAAACGGCTGCGTACACCAAGAACTACATTTATATAGATTGTAAAACTTTTTTTTCAGACCAACAATCGTCACGTTATCGATCCCGGCGTTGGACCAATTTTTTGATACAGAGGCTCTCTTATACCTCAATAAAGTTGTTAATTAAAAATGTTTTTAAATAAAAAATTACACTAAATAATTCCAATGATATGCTGAATAATATGGATTTTTTTTTCAAATATCGAATGAATAATCTAGTATACAAAAAAATTCGGCAAAAACGACCTTTATGCGTTCCGTCACAGTGGTGTCCTCCCTTAACAAGTTTTTAGTTTAGTTTCTTTTTTCCTCATCTCCATCCTCATTCAATATCGCAAAGTGTGCTCTCTCTCTTCGCGTGTGCCACGAGCGATTCTCGATAAAATTTATGGCACGTAAATTTCGAGCTGGCTGGCTGGCAATGCCCACTCACGTATACAGTGTGTTCTGTTATGAATGGATAATCCTGCAACTGTCGATAGGTCAGATCATGTCCTACTATATGCTGAAAATTCAGTTTAGTAAAAGTCCCACGGTTTTCGAGATAAAAATCATCTGCTTTTGATTTTCCGCGTTCCATTTTTACAAATAACTTTTTCGACTCGGTTAAACAAAAATACTTTTGGTTATTTGTTTTATCTCGAAAAGTCTCCTTTTCAACCTTTAATGTTAAGGGGTTAGGCCACAGTAACGGGTATAAAATCATATGCGAATTTAACAATTTTTTTCGTATGAAAAAGTGATTCACTCGTAAAATTAATTACACATCTATTTAGTATGAATATCAAGCTGTTAGAAAATATATATTTTTTTTTCGATGTACAAAATGGCCGACTACTCGAAACTTCTCGAAACAGCTTTTTTCCAATTGGCGTGACAAATAACTTCAACAATTTTCACTCGATTTACTTCAAATTTAAAAGTTATGTTCCTAATTCCATTTCGCAGAGAAGTACGTACGGAATTTCTGATTAATCGAAAACTTTTCATTTTATGAGCAGTTTATGAGCAGTTATAACGAAATTTTTTACTAAAAATTCATTTCTTAAGTTCAAATACCTACAACTTTTGAATAAAACAATATTTTTTAAATTCCTTACGTACTTCTCTAGATATTCTAATGTAGATTGACGAGAATTTTGGTTTTTTGTTCTAGGTACAAAATTGTGGATGATAAATGTCACGCCGCGGAGCGCCTTAAAAAAAAGATAACAAAAGAAAATATTAGTAGTCAGACATTTTGTACATTGAAAAAAAAATTCTAACAGCTTAATATTCATACTCAATAGATGTGTAATTAATTTTATGAGTGAACGCTTTTTTCATACGAAAAAAATTGTTAAATTCGCACATGATATTATACCTGTTACTGTGGCCTAACGCCTTAAAAAAGTTGCATAGTTATTATCGACTCATATCATTTGTAGAAATGCCATGCAAAAAACCAAAAGCAGATTTTTTTTTTTTAAATAACATAAAGCCCAAAATCTCGAAAACCGTGGGACTTTTACTAAAGTGAAATTCCAGCATATAGCAGGGCATGATCTGACCTATCGACAGTTGCAGGATTATCCATTAACAACAGGACACTCTGTATATAAAAAAGGCAGCAGACGCTCAGTCGTTTTTCCCTCTATCTTTTTGCATATGTATTTTTTCAACGTTATTATTTCTATTTTTTGCGATCTCTCGGATATAGCGATGAGCGGGCTGGTTTTGTAATTGAATTGGAAGGTGATCTCGGATGGATTCTGTGTCTTACCGTTCCGAATGCCCCCTCGGCGAGTTTCGACAGCATGCGGAGACGATGCCGTGGGAAGAGGGGCACGCTCGTTTGCTCCAGGCGTCTCTTAAGGGCCGATAGCACCTCCTGTTGCGTCGGTGACTGAAACATGAAAATGCTCGCGTGTAATCGCGAATATCCACCTACTATACGTTATAATACGCCTGCTGAAAATAATCTACGATAAGGCAGCCCGAAGTGAGGCACGATCGAGAATCACGCGACGTATGTGTACGAGACTCTCGAGGGAGAACGATCCGAGAGCCTCTTGGGGGGTTGCACGTGGGGTGTAACGCGAGATAGACTCGATTTTTCCTCCCTTCGGACGATTCACTCGAGCTATAAATACGATTTTCTCGCAAACTGCAAACGCGAAATCTCATTCGATACACCACCCCTGATTTTCAACTTTTCTTGGCCTCTCGCGTCAGCGAGAAGATGATCGAATGTTTGATTTTAGGTTTTAAGTTAAGTTTATTTTGAGATTTTAAGT
Organism: Ophion slaviceki; assembly: GCA_944452715.1. NCBI lineage: Eukaryota > Metazoa > Arthropoda > Insecta > Hymenoptera > Ichneumonidae > Ophion > Ophion slaviceki. Next base: position 22,441,545 of record OX101793.1, on the reverse strand, counting down.
TAAGTAAGTAATTTTGCGTATTAAGTTAAGTTTATTTAAAGATTTCACGTTAAGTAAGCGTAAGTAAGTAATTTTAAGTTAAGTATTTTTAGTTTTGAGTTAAGTTCATTATAAGATTTTAAGTCAAGTAAGATTACATCTAATTGAAATTTTCGAAAATATCGATCTTTGGTTTTCGACGGATTTTTAAAATATAACATTTCAGAAATGTTCTCTGTAAATTTCGAGGACGATCCGTAAGTAATTTCAAGTTTTAAGTTGTTTATTTTAACATTTCAAGTTAAGCAAGAGTAAGTAAATAATTTTAAGTTAAGTATTTTCAGTTTTGAGTTAAGTTTATTATAAGATTTTAAGTCACGTAAGATTACATCTAGTTGAAATTTTCGAAAATATCGATCTTTGGTTTTTGACGGATTTTCAAAATATAACATTTCAGAAATGTTCTGTGTAAATTTCGAGGACGATCCGTAAGTTATTTCATGTTTTAAGTTAAGTTTATTTAAAGATTTCAAGTTAAGTAAGAGTAAGTAAATAATTTTAAGTTAAGTATTTTCAGTTTTGAGTTAAGTTTATTTTAAGATTTTAAGTTAAGTAAGATTACATCTAGTTGAAATTTTCGGAAATATCGATCTTTGGTTTTAGACGGATTTTCAAAATATAGCATTGGGGCCGTCCATAAATTACGTCATTTTAAAATAGGGGGGGGGGGGGGTCTGGTCATTGGATGACGGTAACGATAATTACACAATGACCATAGGAAGGATAGGATGATTGCAGGGGGGGGCAAAAATCAGCAAAAATCGATGACGTAATATATGGACGGCTCCATTTCAGAAATGTTCTGTGTAAATTTCGAGGACGATCCGTAAGTTATTTCATGTTTTAAGTTAAGTTTATTTTAAGATTTCAAGTTAAGTAAGAGTAAGTACGTAATTTTAAGTAAAGTATTATAAGTTTTGAGTTAAGTTTATTTTAAGATTTTAAGTTAAGTAAGATTACATCTAGTTGAAATTTTCGAAAATATCGATCTTCGGTTTTCGACGGATTTTCAAAATATAACGTTTCAGAAATGTTCTCTGGAAATTTCGAGTCGATCCGTTGAAAATTGAGGATGCTATGGGCGTTTGTGGGTAGGTTCCGCGAACCGGCGATCATTAAGGGGATGAATTTACCTAGGTGGGTTAAAAAAATTACATTTTCCAAAATATTTCTAGTTGATAGTATCACCTTTTAACTATATTCCTGATATTTAGGTTAATTTGAACTATATTAACTTAAAAATTTCATTGCAATATTCCTGAAATTGAATGAGCTACGTCTTCTAACAGTCGGCCGGGCGAGCGCTGGCAGCACCATACTTCAAACTTTAAACGCGTTTTTCTCGACACACTGTTTGCAAAGTCGGTGGACATGATTACTCGAGAACCACTTGATGGATTGTTTCCAAATTTACAGGAGATACGATGAGAAGTATTTAAAGGTCGTTGACGATCTCACTTTTTAAAAATCCATCTTCATTTTTCAATAGTTACGTAAAAATGGCGACCTTTTTCATAGATTTTGTATGCTTAAGTTTCAATTAATCGCCACGTCATTAAAAAAACTTATTTTTAGAATCAACGATCGTCAACGACTCGTATTCATTGTTAACTTGAATAACCCGTTTGGTTTTTATATTTCGGATGAACCCTTCAAGCTAGTGGATGTCCACCGTTAAACGTCGCGAAAAAATTTCATTGCCTGCCGACGGACATGTTTTTGTTGTTTTTCTGTATTTTTTGCCGATCTTTTTTAAAGGATCTCAATATATGTACCTTTGTGTTAAAAAAATGCGTTTCTTTTTCACTGCGTTTCCCCGGGAAAAAATTCGGAATTTGGCCACTTTTTTCGGGCCTCCAGGTAGATTTAGCCCCTTAAATCTCAAAAAGACTTTTTGAAGATCGGTGACCACGATATCTCAAAAACCACTGCACCGATCAACTTTTAATTCTACAAGCTTCTTTTACATGTCAAAAAGCAGTGCTTGAACGACAGAATTTGTTTTTCGATGCCTAGCTTTTTTTTTATCAACGAAAATAGAGCGTTTTTTCACCAAAAATCGATGCTCACACTTTGGACTGCTGCTATTTTTTTAAAAATCATTATTTCATTAAGCCCTTCGTCCAAGCACTAGGTAACTTTATACACGGAAATGGGTTTGATTTTTTTTTATTTCGGCTGATTTGTTTTCGAGCTCAGGACGTTTTTTAAACAGCGGCCTGCTCAAACAATCTACCACATTTGCAAATATATTTTAATAAAAAAATTGTAAAAGATACTTAAAGCCATACTCTTCAATATAAACAAAATAATGAAAACCTGCACACGTTTTCCAATTTAAAAAAAGCAATGAAAATTCCTCCTTTCTCCGGCCACGAGCTAGATGTAGGCCATTAGGAAACAACATAAAAAAGTAAAACAACAAGGAGGAAAAAAGGGGTAAAGTAAGTAATGAAATGGTCACAGCTAGAAATTGCAGTTAGTACACAATAATTACGAATAATCCGTCGGTAAGACGAATGTTCGCCGATAGCTGTACCAACTCCATCCGACGCAGAGGGGGGGCCCTCGGAGAAAAGAAACATGTAAACGCGATTTTCGTAACGAATATCATAACAGGCTTGGAAATAATATTCCCATGATATCATTAACATGTCACTATAAATTTATATTCGCCTCGGGCGAAAGGTCAGACCGCGTATTTCGTGTATTAAATCCCAACGAGACAAGAGCAAGCAGCAGCAGCAGCACAGGTTGCTTATAAATGGCGTGGGTAGACTGGATTTCAGCAGGGGTTCTTTCCTTTGGGATCTCGATATTACGATAAACATATCGATTAGCTCCCCGGGTCTTTTGATATATAGACGTAACTAGAGGCTATTTATTGGCGAGAAAAAAAGGAAAAAAAAAACAAATTCAACAGTCGTGTCAGCCCAGCTAAATACATTTCACAGGGAACGTTATCTCGCCCAGGTATATCGAAGAAATCCGAGAGGCGATAATGGGACCGTAATTAAGGACACTTTTCCGAGTGACTTCATTATCGAAATTATTGGATACTTCAAGATGATAAAGGGAGGAGTGATTCTTGGCTTTAACGAATGAAGGCTCTCTCTCTCCCTCTCCCTCTCTCTCTCTCTCTCTCTCTCTCTCTCTCTCTCTCTCTCTCTCTCTTGATTTACTGTGCATCGATTCGTCTTTTCTTCTCTCTTCGTGCGGAGACGGCTATTTATCGAAAGCCTTTTGCAATGTATACAGAAGTCCCAGTTGTTAGGAGGCGTTCCCTGCTTATCGAAGTTCGCATAATTAGAATCCTTTCGCAGAGATACTCATCGATCCAAAGGGATACTGGAACTTAAGGTCGCATGGGAAATCATTGGCCTAGCCATTGATGGGTTAAGTAAACTATGAGTTAAGTTAAGTTAACTTAACTACGAGTTGAGTTAAGTTTATTTATCTACGAGGGAACTTAAATTAACTTGACTACGAGCTAAGTTAAGTTAACTACGAGTTGAGTTAGTTAGAGCATAATTAGAATCCTTTCGCAGAGATACTCATCGATCCAAAGGGATACTGGAACTTAAGGTCGCATGGGAAATAATTGGCCTAGCCATTGATGGGTTAACTTAACTATGAGTTAAGTTAAGTTAAGTTTATTTATCTACGAGGTAAGTTAAATTAACTCGACTACGAGCTAAGTTAAGTTAACTACGAGTTGAGTTAAATTAACTTAACTACGAGTTAAGTTAAGTTAACAGTGCGTTCAGTTAAGTTAACTTAACTATATGTTAAGTCTTGGGTTAACTTAACTCAACTATACGGTAATAGTTAACTATAGTCAACTTAAAAATAAGTTAACTACTTAATGGGTTAACTTAACTACAAGTTAAGTCATCCATGGGATGGTTTAACCTATCCATGTAAAATCATTGGCGTAGCACGGGTGGGCATCACCCGTCAAAGATAATTGAATTCAAATAATCGATGAATTTCACTTCGTTTACCCAAGCCAGCATGAAGAAATAATTTAATAAACCTTGAATAATTTTTTTCGTCGCAATTTTGTAACTTGTTTAACAAGTACCTATTTCATTACGTAAATTAAATAGATATTCAAATTTGACTATTAAGTTAACTGTGGGCAAAAGAAGTCCATTAGATTTGCCGACCGATACGCGAGTAGTAGAATACTGGAAGATGAATATTTACTATCAGAAATGAGAAGCTAGCGAACAAAACCAGACTTATTCACACTACGTTAATTTTTTTTTATTTTCTCATTTTATTTTTTTGTGCCTAAAAACTGCCTTTTCGTTTTCAGTTTCTCAGGTTTCAGTTCAGGAATTTGCTGAAAGCGTTTGAGGTAAGATTCCCATGCATTCTTAAGGGGGGAGATACCCTTAAGCGATAAAAAAATTAGCTGTTTTTGATGATTTTTTTCAAAAGGCAACATTTCTTCATCATTTTTGAGACTTAGAGTAGGTTTTATTACTACTTTTGTCTGTAAAATGGTATTTTCTTGTTAATATTTAAAAATGGCGTCGGTAGGGAAAGGCCTTCTAAACTGCATTTTCGAAACTGGGGTGACCCTACGGCTGAAAAACGAATCGACCGGTTCTCATGAAATTTGGTATAAGTCTTTCTAAGTCTAAAACATGACCCTCAATGTTTTCGAAAATAAAAATAAAGTATGTTTTTATTACAAAATGTAGCCTTTTGTTCGGAAAATTCCATATTTTTGTATCGAAGCTTACCATTTAATCGATTTTAAACATTTCTCACTTTTTCTTAGTTCATATTCTGCGTATGAGTGTTACTGGAAGAAAAATCTTCGTTTTTTTTTTCATATTAATCACGCCGACGCTACGTGTCACGCCGTCTGACAATACTCGCTGCGACCCACTTAGAAGACTATGCCATACCTCCGCCATTTTTAAAGATTATTTTTTAAATACCATGCAACAGCCAAAAGTGGTAATAAAACATACCCTAAGTCTGAAAAAATGGAAGAAACCATTCCTTAAAAAAAAATCTTTCCTTAAGTATAATTCTTAATAATTCTTAATAATTATTTCCTTAAAAAAACATTTTTTCTTCGCCGAAAGGTATCTCCCCCCTTAATAGCTTGAGTTTCAGCCAATATCCCACGAGCGAGTCGTTACCAAAATAAACTTCGAAGTGGAAAATAAAAAAGCAGCTTCGTAAAACGAAATGATTTGATTTGGAACAAAAAAGTGGAGTTTTAAAAAAGAAGGCCCTGTCTTCTATCCTTCAATAGCCAAATTTGCCTAACATACGCCTCTTTCACTTTGAACCGAGTATGTACACACTGCCATACAGTATGTGCCGCACTTATGGGATACGCGTACTAATCGCGGTGGCTCAAGCGGCTGAGGCAGTCTCTCAAAGTGAAATGTTTTGACTGTTTCGAGTAGAGCCGTCGGGCGTCAATCACGAACAGACCGTTGCGACGTAGACGAGTAATTTTGGTTGTGCACAGGAATCGAGGTTCTCCCTCTGGCTATTGATTATTGTTATTCGTACGTACGCCCTCCCTCGTTGCCTTTGTCTCACGTTCGATGTATACAGGCACACGTTTGGTTCATTTTTTAACATGGTTAATTAAAGCTCTAACCCCCTTCCCCTAGAACATCCAGATCATTTGACAATTAGTTTGTAAAAGTTACGGGGTCATCCTGAATACCTAATGATTTATCTTCTTCACAGAAGATTTGAAATAGGTGGAAAAAAGTTCATGTAGATTAAAGTGATTAAAAAAATCGATTATTTTTTTTCTTTCCAAATCTTCCTATTCAGTAGTTGCAGTGAGGTGAAATAGGACACCTGTTAAAATAGGAGCTTAGTATTAATATTTGGACGTTCCACATTGCGATTTTTTATTTCCCATGCTACATAGAGAAAACTTTACTTGCTGATTTTGAATTTTATAACTCGTCAATGGGTACACGTATAATAATGCCCGAGACACATTTTAGTAGGGAATTAAACGCTCTATAATGAAGGTCTCTTATAATTTCATGACAAATCTACTGTTGCAAAAGTTATTCAAGGTCAAAGTTGAATTTATAGTGAATTTCAAGATTTTTACATTTTTCCGACGAAACTATCAGACGTATGACAAAATGTCATGGGACTTTTTTCTGTACATCATTTGATTTCCTGTAGAATCATGTCGTTAAATAATTAAAAAAAAATTATTTGATAGTTACCGGCCTTAGAAATTCATTCTTCGGAGAAAAGTTACTCTGTCCGCGAAATTAATTGTTATATTAACCAAAAATATAAATAAAAAGGAGCAAATTCCTACAAAGTTACTTTTTAATGTTTACTGTTGATGAAAGTTGTAAAACACATGAGTTTTTTTCGTTTTATTTCTAATTTTGACTAAACCAATACATTTGTTAATTTCGAATATAAAGTTTATTTAAAAAATTGATCTTCATTTAAGATTCTTTGGTACAATTTAGAAAACGATGATTTTTGTATTACGTGTAAAAGATATTGCAGATGTTCTTCGTTCCTCAAACACTTATTATATTCTGCTATTAACGCAATACCACGTTCTGCAACGTCATTTATGACCCTTAGATTTCTAAAAAAATCCAAATTATCTTCATAACTTTCGTGATTAGACCACAGTGGCATGACTTTATGGAATATTTAATTATCTACAAATAAGGTCCTTTGAAGTTTTGTGATAAGTCTGATAGTTTTGCTGGAAAAGTGAAAAAAAACCTTCAACTTTGCTATAGATTCAACTTTGACCTTGAATAACTTCTGAAAGAGTAGATTTATCATAAAACGATAAGAAAGCTTTTTTATAGAGCGTTCAATTTCCTACAAAATCATGTTTAGGGCATTGTCGTACGTTTCTTATGGATATTCGTACTTATGGATATTCGTACTTATGGATATTCGTACTTATGGATATTCGTACTTATGCATTTTCGTACTTATGGACATTTGTACTTATGGATATTTGACTTATGTATATTCGTACTTATGGATATTCGACGGCAGTGAATGTAGACATGAGTACGGATTGTGCGAAATTTTTCACTAGATTTGTCATTTTCTTTTTTGTTCTTGCAAGTTCGATAGCTCGAGACAAAATTGTCTATAATTTTAGGTCGGTGTAATTTGCAATAACTGTAGAGAGTAAAAGGGTACAATTAGGCACAGCAATTAATTCGTAGATTCTCCCTTCGTCCATTAGAGCTTCCCTGGTGGTAACAGTCGCAAGTAGTAAAAGCCAGAAATGATCGGACGCATTAACTGCACTCCCCTGGAGGATTAATGAAGCAACGAAGCCTCAAGCTTCGTGGACTCGTTCGATACAACTCTTTCGTTTATCCACCCTGATATACAGGCAAGGTAAAAGGGCGGGAAAAAATATGCGATGACATAATTTTAGCAATCACTTCGTTCGGGACTCGCAACGGGAGTGCAACTGCATCGTTGAAAATGAAAAGGGGACCAGAGGAAATGCGGTCACGCGCGAGCGTTGATGATGTTGCCACTCTGTGTATTTTCTCTTCCGCAATTAACGTTGCTGCTCTTTGGGGAATCGGAGGGGTAGAAATTCATGAAGCGTGTAATCACGATGGTATTTCGCGAGGGTGCTCCGCGAATCGCTTACGTTTCACTACGTGATCCCGTATGTGTGTGCACTGCCTTCTCGAAATCAGTATCGATAACATTTTTTTGTTCCGTCAATTGGAAATTCTCTGATCAAACTGGTGAGGAGAAATCAGACAAATTGGGGAGACTTGCCTGAAGCGTACCCCCTAAGGACTTTTGTTGTTATTTCCAATACTGTTGATGGTAACAATTACCATACGAATAGTATCGCAAGTTAAGGGGTTACCCCCACTTGCGGTTTTGAAAAAATCGATTTTTTTTATTGCATTTTTTTGAAGTGCAATTTCAAGTGCAGTTTTTTTGATGCCCGGAATAGATGACTCTATGTAAGTTTACAAAAAAAAATATTTTCTTCGTGTAAACTGAAATTGAAACTTTAAACGCGTTTTTCTCAAAATGGCATTTCTGAAGTCGGTGACCAAGATTACTCGAACACTAATGAACCGATCTTCTTGAAATTTTGCAGGCTAATTTAATACATAAAAATGTAGTCTTAAATCGTTCGATTTTTTTTCGAAAAAATGGCCGTTTTATAGCCAAAAAACGGCCGTTTTTTTCGTTAAAATCGAACCATTAACTTTGACTGTCCGCCATTTTGTGAAAAATGAATATTTTTTAAAATCCTTCGATTAAAGACTAGTTTATACGTATATTTGACTAAATCCATCCGCATTTTTTTTTCAGATGATCCACTTCGCCGCAATGTTGGTCACCGCAAACCGTGTATATAAAAACATTATTTCATTGACGGCCATTTTCCACTAAACAATGTAATATTTTTCAATAAAAAAATTACTGAAAGTTCTTCAAGATGTGTTCTTTAAGATGGTATATTGATCGATTAAAAAAGTTTTGTAGTTTTCTTTAAAAAAATTCATGAAAAAGGCCTTTTTTTGCGCTACAAGTGGGGGTAACGCCTTAATGTATTCGTGTACTTGTGCAGGTTGAGCTCAAAATGAATTACATTTTCACGCAGGCATATCGCATGCACAATTTTTTTTTAACATTCAAAACGTACAATTTTGGATATCGTGGAAATCTGGTTAAGTTCCGAAACCCGCCTCTCCCCGATGGAGCTGAAATTTTGCACGAACCTTCCTATTAATATCATAAGACAACCCCTAAAGGGATTTGTAGTGACTCGCAATAGTTTTCGAGATATTGAATTTTTAAGTTTTTTTTAACGCGTTCTGTCCAAACAAAAATACCCAAGCAAACAAACTCAAACAAACTCAAAAACTATTCCGCGTCACCAAAAATCCCTTTAACGGTTGTCTTCAAATTTTTAAAGGAAGGTTTGTGCAAAATTTCAGCTCCATCGGAGGGGTGGGGGTTCGGAACCTTGAACTGAAATTTTTTAAATACCATTTTTTAATTGGATAGTTTTGTAGTCTAGAGTCTTCACTGTAATTTGCAAAAACGATTTTGTAAAAATTCCGAAAATTGATCGAGTTATGACGATTTTTGTGAAGGGTTAGAACGCCCACAGGGCAACGGCGAACTGATCCGCTGCGATTTACGGTAGAATGGTTATTAGTGCGAAAATAAATATGTATCGATAAAACTAAGATTCTATTTCACCATAAAATGGATTATCTGGATTTTCGATTATTCGGACTAGACCTGGTCTTCATTAGTCTGGATAATCAAAATTCTACTGTACTGTTTTTTTTTTGAATTTTTCTCGAAACTGATTTATGAAACGATGTAAGTCGTACCTCCAAATCTATCCGGCCGAGTCACTTCAAATTCGGACAGAGCATGGTTCATTATATTTTTTTAATCGTATGATCGAATGATTTTTTTTGTGAATCCGCATTTTTCAATAACAAATTATTAAAGTTGTTTTTTTCGTCCAAAATGGAACTCATTTTTCTACAGCTTGCGATTAACGTCATTGACAACATTTAAAAAAAGTATCCGGTCATGCGAAAGTTTAATGATGAGGCCTTTTAGCCTGATCATTAATCTTTCGATAATTATCTGACGATTTTTTAGGCAAATTTTGCACTTTCCAAAAATTTTCCTGAAAAATCGTTAATGACAAATGAACTATACAATATAAAAAAATCCTACGTACTTCCATAGACAATGTATTTTTCAAGATATATTCAACATTTCAAGTGAATCGGTTGAAAATTGTCTGCGTTATGTTACTGGCCAAATAAAAAAATGCCGTTTTGAGATAAACGCTGCACAGACGCCATTTTGAAATTAATCGCTTAAAAAAAATTACTGTACTATACAGTCACTGATATGTATGATAAACCCCCTTTTTTGTAATCTCGATTTATTTTGTAGTTTTTCTGAAAAAAAAAATCCCCAAAAAGCCTATTTTCCGGCCTCTAGAGTGGCCTAAGGCCTTAAGGGAAGTTTCTGCCTTGTTCGGCCAAAAAATGTTCGATTTTTCACCAATTTTTTATGCGAAAAGTATTAAATATAGAATGTTGATATTTGGTATGTTGACCAAGCGGTCTTTATTGAACATCGAAATATTTTTTAAAGTTTGACAAAACATGGTGGTGGGAGTGGGAAGGAATTAAGAGCCACGTATGTCGGTGCGCGGGCGATGACATCATTCGCTTGCGGAAGTCCTAAGTCCCGGACAAGTAATCTGAAGCAAAAACATCAAACATATTTTTTCTTTGTACAACATTGTGTATAAGTTGAACTAGAATCAAGAAGAAAAATTGAAAAATAAAAAAATATTGAGCGATCGGAAGGAAGTTTGGTTTTTTCCCAAAAAATTTCGCAGTTTTATGTTCATTAAATAAAAACTTTTAGATATTTTTGGATAATTCTAGTTCAACTTATACACAATATTGTACAAAGTAAAAATACGTTTGATTTTTTTGCTTCACATCACCTGTCCGGGACTTAGGACTTCCGCAAGCGAAGAATGTCATCACCCGCGCACCGATATACGTGGCTCCCCCCACTCCCACCACCATGTTTTGTCAAACTTCAAAAAATATTTTGATGTTCAATGAAGACCGCTTAGTCTACATACCAAATATAAACATTCCATATTTAATTCTTTTCCCATAAAAAATTGGTGGAAAATCGAACATTTTTTGGCCCAACAAGGCAGAAACTTCCCTCAAGCTGAAAAAGTCGCAAAAGGACGAAACTAGGAACTAAACTTTTAAAAGCGTGCCCAAAATTCAATTTTCGATATTCTTACTTTACTCCAGTTCCGGCGGTAGCCTCAGGTCTACTTTTTTTATCATGAATAATAATCCAACTTTTTATCCCCATGAATGTCTTCCAAACGGTATAAAGTCGATTCAGCTCGTCATTTTTATTTCATAAAATTCCCTCGGACTGTAAAAATGGCAATGAATGTATCGTAAAACTTCCAAGATAGTGTGTTTCAATAGTTCATAAAAAAGGAATTCCCAAAAAAGCGAAAAAAATAGCTATCACATGGGACGACCCCCTAAGACCAACAGAACACTTGCCAGAGTACATGGACTAGGACTTCCACTCCAACTTCTCAAACGCCCCGGCCGGTTTATTATTCCCCGTGCACCGGAAACGCGGTACTAATGTTTGAAACAAATTCTTCCATTTGTCCATTCGATACGCGTTGTATAATCTGCGAGAGTGTTCTATTTGAGCAGGCATGAATGGAGAGGATGTTGGGTACGTGTGTATAATATTTTCACGATGTTATTGCGGACTCGTTTTTCCGCATCACGTATGCTCTCGGTGTATTTCCGAGTTGGCGGTAGGAGATGAGGGTGGATGGGGGTTGATAGTGCCGGTGGAGGGAATAGAGGACCCGTGGGAGATGTATCATCCGCGCCCTACCCAAAACCTCCATGCTCGTCCCACCATATTGATTTTAATTATTAATTGGGAAGCTGCCTAGCCCTCTACGTTCGCCGTGTACGAGTGCAGCGCACGTTTAAGGGTTACTACCCCGTTGTGGAAACTGTAACTTGCTGTACAACAGTGCGGGGGCGGGAGAAGCGAAAGAGAGAGAGAGAGAGAGGCTCGTATATTTATGATAGCTCGGTGCCGTTGGTTGGGCTTGGTCGCCCGGTTCACTCACGAGAACGGCAACCGCGTTGGAGGGTTGCAAGGGGGTGGTTTGTATGTAGTGCTGCTCAAATATTAACAAACCTACGGGTTTTTTTTGGCCAAACATTCTGTACTAAATGTGGGATGTAACGAGGGAAAAGAAGAAAAGGGGCCAAAGATCATCCCTCTGGCTTGAAAGCTGATCAGGATTAAGCCCTTCTACCTCTCATTACTCGACCTCACGCTGAGTGTAGACGCTTATTTTGCTCTGTCCGGTAGATCAGCGCGGTCGCCCTGGTTCTATTACTCCCAAGGAACGACGCGAAAAAACGACTCTCACCGTTACGTGGCTACGTGCAACCAATTAGGGGATTGATCCTAGGCAACTTGGGAAAGCTTCTACGTCAATTACAGCAGCCTCCCATTATCAATTGTCTCTCGGCTATGGCTCCGAGGAAAATACGTTAAAAGGCCATTCGACTTTTGTCCTCTGGCATTTCGGGCTGGGGGATGAAATTTTAACATGCAATTATCATTCGTCGCGCTAACTCGTTTCTTCCGGGCTTTTTGGGAGATTGCAGGTGAGCTGCTCGTTCGATGTTTCTTGAAACTCATTTACAGGATAAAAAGGCTGCCGCGGAAGGACAAACCATGGGAATGGTTTTCTCGGTTTAAAATGTCCGCGAAGAAACGGTCTCCGTGTTGGGGATAACAATGATGTTGGGTATCAGCCATGGCCAGTGGAATGAGCAGGTTTGATTGACAGGATTGAGATCGTGAATAAATGGAGCTCGAACGGTAATAATGTTCGAGACGAAATACTTATTGGAAGAAAGCCGTCGATGGTTGCTCTCAACCAGCGTCAAATTTAGGGTACTTTTTTTGGGAAGGGGTGAGGAGTCAAATACAGTCTAATATTCCAGGTTTCTTGCCTAAATTTGTCCAAATTTGATTAAGGTTACCCCCACTTGCGATTTTGAAAAAATCGATTTTTTATTGCATTTTTTTGAAGTATAAGTATCCGAGGCCATACTTCTGTATGGGCCCGGAATAGATGACTCTATGTAAGTTAACAAAAAAAAAAATATTTTCTTCGTGTAAACTGAAATTGAAACTTTAAACGCGTTTTTCTCAAAATGGCATTTCTGAAGTCGGTGACCAAGATTACTCGAACACTAATGAACCGATCTTCTTGAAATTTTGCAGGCTTATTTAATACATAAAAATGTAGTCTTTAATCGTTCGATTTTTTTTTTCGAAAAAATGCCCGTTTTATAGCCAAAAAACGGCCGTTTTTTTTCGTTAAAATCGAACCATTAACTTTGACTGTCCGTCATTTTGTGAAAAATGAATATTTTTTAAAATCCTTCGATTAAAGACTAGTTTATACTTATATTTGATTAAATCCATCCGCATTTTTTTTTCAGATGATCCACTTCGCCGCAATGTTGGTCACCGCAAACCGTGTATATAAAAACATTATTTTATTGACGGCCATTTGCCACTAAACAATGTAATATTTTTCAATAAAAAAATTACTGAAAGTTCTTCAAGATGTGTTCTTTAAGATGGTATATTGATCGATTAAAAAAGTTTTGTAGTTTTCTTTAAAAAAATTCATGAAAAAGGCCTTTTTTTGCGCTACGAGTGGGGGTAACGTCTTAAATACAACAATTTCGACAGATCTTATTTCTTCCTGCGGGAAAACTTTATTCGGACAAATTATTTATTGTGGGAATTTTTTGGAGAAATTTATTATGAGGGAATTTCACATGCGAGGAAATTTTCATGGAGAAGTTTCGTGTTTTCCGTAAATTTCAGTCGGTGAATGTAATTCGGGAAATTTTAACGGGTAAATTTGTTCCGGATAATTTTAATGGGTAAATTTATTTCGGGAAATTGTCATAGGGAACTTCCTTCCAGGAAAATTTTGTACGGTAATTTCTTTCGGGACATTTTTGTACGGTAATTTATTTCGGGAAATTTTTGCACGGTAATTTATTTCGGGAAATTTTTGTACGGTAATTTCTTCCGAGAAATTTTTGTACGGTAGTGTCTTTCAGGAATCTTTAACGGGAAATTCACGTTCTTCGTTTTTTTTTCTCAATTTCCATAGGGAAATTTCCTGATGGAAATTTCGATCGTTCTTTTTGGAAATTTCCATAGGGAATTTTTTTCCGAGACACTCCATTCGCAGAAAATAGACACGTCCTATTATCAATGGCTACCGAAAAATATAGCAATAATTTCAAGGAGATCGTACCTTTTTATCCTCTGTCCTACTTCGCGAGGATCCCTTGGAGAAGACGCTCTCCTGATCGCTCGTGCTCGTGCCCGAAGCTGTGGCAGCACATCGTGAGGATGCAGGCCCGGGACAGCTTTCCTGATTCAAGAGAGGCACCGTGCCGAGTTCCGGTACCGCATAATCGTAGGATGTGTCAACTGCACCGTTCGCGTAAACCGCTGCACGACAGGATTATGTGTACACGCGAAATCTCGGTCTATATTGGTACATGTACGCATGCATATATCGATCGTTTGTCAGAGTCCACGAGAATACGCTTTGTTGACGAGGAAATGAGGAGTGCACTGAGGAAATACCTTCGTAGGGGACCTTCCGCGTGATTATACAACAAATTGGTCCTTACAGTAATCGAATAATGCCATAGAAAGTACATTACTGAATCAAATTATTTTTAATGTTAGGATTTTGAAAACTTAAAAGACTACGTATACCCAAATGTGTTTATTTGAAACAAATTGAGTTTCTTTTCGTCGATATCAATTTTCGATTGAATCTCAATCAAATTATTTGCAAGAAAAAGTCCTTTTTTTATTTCCAAAGCAAAATTGTCCAGTTCGGGAATAGAATATTTTTTGTGCCGCTAAAGGGACACTGACACAATTAATTTTTGCGTTCCTCAAGGGACACTGGCAGAATATTTTTTGCGTCCCTAGAGAGACACTGGCAGAAGATTTTTTGCGTCTCTAAAGGGACACGGACAAAATTTTTTTGTGTCTTTAGAGGGTCCCTGACAGGATATTTTTTGTGTCCCTAGAGGGACACTGGCGGGATATTTTTGGTCTCTAAAGGGATACTGACAGAAAATTTTTTGCGCTCCTAGAGGGCCACTGACAGGGTATGTTTTGTGTCCCTAGAGGGAAACTGATAGAATATTTTTTACGTCCCTAGAGGGACATTGACAGAATATTTTTGTGTCTCTAGATGGACACCGACAAAATATTTTTGTATCTCCAGAGGGACACTGACAAAATATTTTTATATCTCTAGAGGGACACTGACAGAATATTTTTTGCGTCTCTAAAGGGGCACTGACAGAACATTTTTTGCATCCCTAGAGGGCCACTGACAGGATATTTTTTGTGTTCCTAGAGGGATACTGACAGGATATTTTTTGTGTCCCTAGAAGGACATTGACAAGATTTTTTTGTGTCCCTAAAGGGACATTGACATGATATTTTTTGTGTCCCTAGAGGGACACTGACACAATATTTTTTGCGTCGCTAAAGGGACACAAGATATTTCCGAACTGGGTTTTCTTTATTTGGAAAATAACAAAAAAGAACTTCCTGCTAGTGTCCAGCTCTCACAAGAAACATCACTTTGGTGTCCCCCTCCGATTTTGTTGAAACTTTTTTATGTGGAAGAGTATCAGAAACGCACTCTCGAAAATAGGGGTGTTTTTCGTTTTCCGTCGATAACGTTATCGTTCTCATCTCCAATGTATAGTACACACAAAATAAACATCGTTGCAATTTGAATTTTTTTTTATATCTCGTACCGTTAAAACGTTATCGACGAAAAACGAAAAAAACATCCCCATTTTCGAGGGTGGGTTTCACCCCTTAAAACCGTTTTTCCGCCGATAAAAAAATACGTGTCTCTCAGTTTTTGATACTCTTCCAGATAAAAAAGTTTCAACAAAATCGGAGAAGGATACAAAGTGATGTTCGTTGTCAGTGAGATTGGTGCAGATCTACCACCGTCCCGCAGCTGCCACTGCATCAAAGGGAACATTAAGCCCTTATCCCAAGTACTCGCCTCCAAAGCAATTTCTCGGAGTCTCCGATTAGGCAGTGTGTTCGTCTCATACCTGTCGGATGATTGATACTGCCGCCCTTGTTGTTCAACATGTCTTTCATCTCCATGACCACTGTACTGTAGCTGTAATACGGTGCGTACTTGAGGGCCTGATAGGGCTCCTGATAATCGTCCAATTTATTGACAATGTCGAGCAAACGATTGCCCAAGTCCCGTGGAAGCGTTGGCAGTGACCCTCCGGCGTATCTGAATCGATTAATTCAAGGATATTTAAATCAGGATATCTTCAATTATCGGAATGATACATCCTTATCATACGTACTCAAGTAATTTCATGCAACAGCTTGTTCACGGGATATTTTTTTTCATTTCTATTTTGATCGCTGGATTAAATCGAGGATGTTCGACGAGTTCTTGTTCCAAACGGTATCGAATTAAGGCCGTATTCTAGTGTAAACGCCCATTTTCAAGGCGATTTTTTGGGAATTAAATTTAGAGAAACGGCTAAATCTACAGGGTTGGTATTTCACAGTTATATTTGTACATGTTTGAAGTAAATTCTTACATTTTTTCAAAGAATTTTATTCGAAATAGTACGTAATGTTTGACGTTGCGCAAGTCATGTCGCGAATTTTTTTTATCGTCGGGCGTTGTAATTGCGCCCGTCTTTGCCATTTGAGACAAACGATTTTTTGAAAATTCGATTCTTTACGAATGTGGTTATCGTTCGGCCCTCCACCATTTTGATTACTTTATAATTATTATTTTTCCGAGCCGAGGGAAGTGAAAGGTTTATTGTAAAAATCAGAGTACTCTTTTTCAAAGGCTGCCATTTCGTACATTTTTTCCTAAATTTTATTATTACAGGGCCGAACGATAACCACATCCGTAAACGATAGAATTTTAAAAAAATCGGCCGTTTCAGAGGATAAGGATATGACTAAAAACATCCTTGAATTTTAGTGCTGTTTTACTTGTCCTTCCACAAAAAAAATCTCGTAAAATCGCTTCATTTTAGACGTTTACAGTGGTCTTACCCCTTAAAGGGTTACGTGGGTTTCGAAGCCAAACAAGCATATTTTCTCTATTAAAAAAAAAATATATAATATATACATTATTTTATTCAAAATGTTAAGTGCATGAAAGAGCAACATTTCAACAATATTAAAAAAAAAACATCCAAAAATTTGGGAAATTCGACCGGTGCGACGTGGTTTCCGGAGATCCCTCGAAAAGTCGGTGGACACGATTTCTCAAAAACGAATGCACCGAGCTTAGTGAAATTTTGCACACTTCTTTACAATAGCGTTGACTAGTGATTGAACGAAGGTTTTTTTTTCGATCACAACTAATTTTACAAAGCTATACGTAGTGTAAATTGCACCAAAAATTGAACTATTTTGCATACAACTCTGCAAACAATTTTGATTTTTTTTTAAATCCTTCGTTCAATCACGAGCTATACTACTAACAGAAAAAAAATTGGTTTTTTCATTTCAGATAAAGCTATCATGAGTTATCCTGACCACCACGAGGACACTTTTTTTTTGGGGGTCTCCGGAAACCAGGTACCACCGGCTGAGCTTCCCAAATTTTGGGATGCATTTTTTTTTCCATACTGTTGAAATGTTGCCTTTTCGGGTGCTTAACATTTTGAATAAAATGATTTATATATCATATTTTTTTAAAATAGAGAAAAATATGCTTTTTTGGGTGCGAAACCTACGTAACACTTTAAAGGTTTTCTGCATCGTGGGAGGATGATATATAAATTGTTTTAGTTATTTTTATAATATGTATACGTGTATGTGCAGTTTCTGCTGTTAAGGGTCTATACCAATGTGACACTTTTAAAAAATCGATTTTTTTGCCTTTTTCGGCAGTTTATATTTTAAAGAATATCCTGCAATTGGCAGTTTTTATGGTAAATATCATTTTATCTTGCAAAAATGGACAGTTAAATCGTTAAACGCGTTTTTCTCGAAATGAGATTTTTCAAATTTGCTGACATTGTAACTCAAAGAGCAATTATCCGATTGACTTGAAATTTGAACTGAGTAGTCTTGAATATATCTACTCTACAATGACGTAGGATATTTTTGATTGGATGAAAATTGACGATTTGGAATTGAAAAAAACGACCACTTTATAGGCAAGAAGACATATTTTTTTTTCATAACTACGCCATTTTGTTAGATTTTGATATTTTTCGAAAATCCTCCGTCATTGTACAGGAAATACCTTCAGTTTAACGACATTTTTTCCTTTTTCGGTTTCAGCTACTCAATCGGCCGGAATCATGTCAGCAGTGGAGGAACTTTTTTTTTGGCGCCTCCGAAGGCAGCGCATAAATCGCTTCGATCTCAATATTTTTCTATGAAAAAATTATGTAATATAGATCAAATATAGCCAAACATATTCTTAATTTTCCGAAACATTCAATTGAGTACTTTTCTTCCAAAAAATTCCCGAAAATCACCCAAATTTTCAGCGTCCACACTGGTATAGCCCCTTAAAGGTTTCGTCGAGAAAGTCACGAAGTATTCGATGTACTAAAAGGTTTTACAAATGAAGAAAACGAAATCACGAAGATGGCTCCCGTTGTCGCCATTGTCCGATGCTTCCATTTCCTCATTTATTGGGTGCACATACACACACACCCACCCACGCACACCCGAACCCACAAGTCTTCTCTCACTCGACGTTCGTACTAACAAGAGGTAGAAAACTTTATTAGAAACCAGTTTTCGGAAACTACCGACCGCGCAACGAAGACTCTCGTACTCAGCGAGGACTGAAAGTTTTCGCCTATTGGTCGCGGCAAAGATCGCGAGTAAAGTTTGTACCGGAAGATTCGAGAGACCAGACGTGATTCATATAATAGCGGCGTTGCAATTCCGCCGGGATGAAAAATTCGATGCTAACGATATAAAAGAATTGGTGCTAATTTGGCCATCGTTCAAGTTACGGTTCTTGTAAAAAATTGACAGAAGGGAGATAAACGAGGCACGTACTTTATTATTTTTCAATATTTTCTTGCGGTGTGTTGGACTCTTGGGTATATGCCAACGTTATTTAAAATTACTTTGACGTGACAAGTTATATGAAAAAAAAGTTGAAATGAAATAACTCCGGAGAAGTATATTGTGGATTTTCTATAAATTGAAAACATCAAACCGAAAAACCGAAGAAAACGCAAACTTTTTGCAAGTTTTTTTTATATTCAAGTTGATGACAAGGAACGTCACTCAAGTGTCCGCCTACGATTTTGTCGGAACTCATAAATGTGATAAAACATCGAAAACTGTTAGACACGTATTTTTTTTTGTCGACGGAAAAAGGGTTTTAAGGGGGAAAATCGCCCTTCAAAGAAAGGGGTGTCGTCGCTTAATTTAATTATTTCTTCAATACTTCTGCAGTGGATTTTTCATCGCTTTACATGAGAAGAATTTTGGTTTTTGTTTCATTGAGATCGGTTGACTGCGTGTGGGTAAAACTGCAAATATATCGGCGGAAAAACGGTTTTAAGGGGTGAAACCACTCCTTAATTTTTTTTGCAATGTCACTGTAGTGGATTTTCCATTGCTTCCGAATAGAAGAATTTTCGTTTTTGTTTCATTAAAATCGGTGGACTCCTGGTGTGTGAAACTGCTATATTACCCCTAGAGAGGCCTTTTTTCGAGGGGTGGTTTCACCCCTTAAAACCATTTTTCCGCCGATAAATACGTATCGCTTACTTTTCGGTGCTTTATAACATATCCAAATTTCAATAAAATCGAAGGGTGTCACCTGAGGGATGTTCCTTGTTAGCGTATATTTTATGACTACTTTTGGCTATTACATGGATTTTTTTTTCATTGATCTTTAAAAATGGGGAAGGCACGGTCTGCCAAAATAAATTTTCAAAACTGGCGTGAAGTATAGCTATAAAACTAATCAACCAAAGCTGATGAAATTAGTATAAATCTTCCTAATCTTATTGTCTAAAAGATGACCCTTAATGTTCTAGAAAATAAAAAAAAAGTATTTTTTATTACAAAATGTAGCCATTTTTTCCCGAAAAATACAATTTTTTGTTTTAAAGCGTACCGTTTCATCGGTTTTCAAAATTTCTCACTTTTTCGTGGTTCATATTCTGCGTATGAGTGCTAAGGAAGGAAAAATCTTGGTTGGTTTTTTTTTCAGATTAATCCTGTCGACGCTACGTGTCACGCCGTCTGACAACATTCGCCGCAACCCGTTTAGAAGACGGTGCCATATCTCCCCCATTTTTTAAATGAATTTTAAAAAATACCATATAACTGCCAAAAGCAATAATAAAATATAAACATACCTTATGGGAAATGGGAAAGAAATCTTTAAAAAAATCAAGAAAATCCGCAATTTTTTCCTCGCCTAAAAGTATCTCACCCCTTAAGTGCTGTTTTTTTGTGAAACGTGCCATCAGATATTCCGGACAATTCGGCAAAACCTTTTAATTTCAATCGCAGATTTTCTTTTTCTTCCACCCGACGAAAAAATGAATTTTTTTATGAAATTACAGAATGCAATATGAGCTACTGATGAAGAATTTCGTCAATTCAATTATCAGAATTGGTTATTAAGGCCCTCCTTGCGGGCTGCACACAAATACCCGTAATAATACGCGTGTACACACGGGGAACGGGCAATTTATTGAAATTCTGTTTTGCGGTGCTGTAACTCCCGAGGCATGAACCGAATGGACAGGAGTAATAACGCTGGATCCGCCGAATGCAGTGTTCAGTATTGTGGGAAAATAAATTCTCCTCGCTACAACAGCGATGGAGAGAGTACAAATAATCGTACAAACGGGAAAATACGTAAATGTTCGGTTTCCCGGAAATGGCAAATACATTGTGGATATTGCGGAGGATTATTCGAGAGAAAGTGAATGGGATGAGCCTCCGAGTTTTCGACCGCCAGTCCAGTCGAATGTTTCGATGTATCGCGAGGCGGTTTATTAATTAAACGTTTCAATATCGAATGCTAATTTGGCTTGTCTAGAATTACGAGTCGTTTAATTTTGTTTCTTTTACGTTAATACAACATTATTACGTAGCGAATCTTTATATTTATTTACAAAAGCGATTTTTATATCTATACATTCAAAAGAGCATGTCCTGACTGATTCATCAACACCGAGCCAAAACCGCCGAGGCTACATGAAATTTTGACAGTAGGTTGCTTTTCTGACGTGAGCACCCACTAAGAAGGGATTTTTCGAAATTCAACCTTTAAGGGGAAAAAAGGGTGGCAAGAATTGTATGAAAATTGAAAAAAATCAGGTCGTATTGACTTGAAATTTGGTATTCGTGCTTCTTGACTTAATTAATGAAACACGTATGTCAGCGTTTTTAGAAATTCAATCCCTAAGGAGAAAAAGAACGTGGCAAGTTTTGTATGTACAATTAAAAAATATCAAGTTAGAAGATTTACTTGAAACCTAGTATTAAAGCTCTGCAACATAATCAATAAAACACGTATTTCAGGGTTTTTCTAAATGCAACTCCTAAACGAAAGGGAGTGGCAAAGTAAATACGAAAAAAAAACGGGTCAAATTTATTTGAAACTTTTTATTACAGCTCCTAGACCGAATTAGTCTACAATTAATGAAAATTCAACGTTTTTAGAAATTTAATCCTTAAGTGGAAAAGGGGTAGCGGAGTTTAGGGTATAGTTCCGAAAAAGACATACCTCCGATTAATTTGGAATTTTGCGTGCCCATGTTCATTGAGTCGCTGATTACGAATATGATAGTGAAAATATCCTCAAATTCGATTTTCAAGGTCAAAAATCACAACAATTGATTTTTTACAAGTTTTTCTACTTTATTTTAATAAAAATTGATCTTAGAGAAAAATGTTTGCCGCAAAAGTTGTAGCCTATAAAAAGATTGATCTTTTATGTTCTATACAGTGTTTGTCTAAAACCATTCTGTTTCGAGAAAAATAGGATAATGTTCCAATAAGTACATTTTGCTAAACTCCATTAGTTGCGATATTATCTACCTAGCACTTTACTGCGAGAATGTTGGAGTTTGTTCGGGCTTGTGTGTTGTGTGTTTATTTGTTTGGGTTTCTTTGTTGTGTTGTGTGTTTAGGTTTGTATGGGTTTGTTTTTTGTGTTGTTGTTTGTTGTTTAGGTATGCGTATAGTATTAAAGATCAAACTGCAACCTTCCCGCGGTAAGTAGATAACATCGAAACTAATGGAGTTTAGGAAAATGTACTTTTTGAGCATTATCCCATTTTCTTCGACACAGGATAGTTTTAGACAAAACTTGTATAGACCATAAAAGATCGATCTTTTTATAGGCTACAATTTTTAAAGGAAACATTTTTCTCTAAGATGAACATTTATTACAATAAATTAGAAAAACTTTTTAAAAAATCAGTTTTTTGAGTTTTTACCTTGAAAATCAAATGTGCGGCTATTTTCACTATCATATTCGTGATCAGCGAGTGAAAATACACGGGAGACAAAATTCCAAATTAATCGAAGGTATGTCCTTTTCGAAACATAAACCGAAGTTTGTATGGTAAAAGAAATATCTGTTCAGATTGACTTAAGGGGTTACCCCCACTTGCGATTTTGAAAAAATCGATTTTTTTTTATTGCATTTTTTTGAAGTATAAGTATTTGAGAATAGATGGCCTATGAGTATAGGAATAGATGACTCTATGTAAGTTTACAAAAAAAAATATTTTCTTCGTGTAAACTGAAATTGAAACTTTAAACGCGTTTTTCTCAAAATGGCATTTCTGAAGTCGGTGAAGAAGATTACTCGAACACTAATGAACCGATCTTCTTGAAATTTTGCAGGCTTATTTAATACATAAAAATGTAGTCGTTAATCGTTCGATTTTTTTTTTCGAAAAAAAATGGCCGTTTTATAGCCAAAAAACGGCTGTTTTTTTTCGTTAAAATCGAACAATTAACTTTGACTGTCCGCCATTTTGTGAAAAATGAATATTTTTAAAAATCTTTCGATTAAAGACTAGTGTATACTTATATTTGACTAAATCCATCCGCATTTTTTTTCAGATGATCCACTTCGCCGCAATGTTGGTCACCGCAAACCGTGTATATAAAAACATTATTTCATTGACGGCCATTTGCCACTAAACAATGTAATATTTTTCAATAAAAAAATTACTGAAAGTTCTTCAAGATGTGTCTTTAAGATGGTATATTGATCGATTAAAATTTTTTTTGTAGTTTTCTTTAAAAAAATTCATGAAAAAGGCCTTTTTTTGCGCTACAAGTGGGGGTAACGCCTCAAAACTTAGTATTAATGCTCTTTCACACAATTCGACGTGTTTCTCAATGAAACTTTTCAGGATCACATTCCCTTAAGGAGCATTCAACACAAGTCTACGCGGGCGGAAAGCTCGTTTATTTATCAAAGCGACTTTTGTATTTATCTATAAAAGCTCGTCAATTTAACAAAAATAAATCTTGACATTTAACGTTTCGAAAATCATTCGGCGAGGGCATTATCGAAAATTGGAAGTATCGGTCCGAGAATGTACGACTGGAAGGTTGACGTTGAGTGAAAAAAGTCGGTGCGGGACAGACGGAAAAGGTCGTCGCCCATTAGTTACCTCTCGTCGTCCTCGAGGGTGTAAGCCATGAGAGCTGCTCCTTTCTCGACGGTTGCACAGGTGGAGCCGAGATGAGAAGGCGCTTTACCCGTCATGGGACTGGCGAAGCACTTGCGTTGACGGTGTCGCGAGACTATGAGAAATATCGCGACAGCTAGCAGCAGAATAACGGCGGTGAGCACGCCGATCACAACCGCCATGTAGGTCGGGTCGTCGTGTTTCGCCGTTGATACCGGAAGTCCACCGCCATCCGAGGATCCATCTTTTCCGACGAAAACGTCACTTTGAGCGGGTGCTTCCGTCGTTGGAGGCTCCTCGACGGTGAAATTGCCGTGTGCCACGTCTGTCCGATCGTAAAATACAAAAATGCTCCAGTCAATTATCGTCAAAGCGGTTTTATTTGAAATATTGATAATCCACGCAATGACATTTTTATTAGGAATCTCATTAGAAATCTGTCACCTACATTTTGGAAAAAAAGATTTTGGATTAGAAAAAACAATAACAATTGTCTTTGCAATCCAACGATACAATTCGATGCAACTCGACACTAATAAGTTGCAATCTGAGGATGCAATTCGATTGCAATTCAACACCATCCAGGAGGGCTTTTCCGTAATCGTGCTGTTCCGATTTAAGGGGGAGGGGGTATTTTCAAGATTTTTTTGTGTCGAAACTGTTTATTCAACATAATTTAAATTTCATGTAAGTATGTATTATTACGTATTTCAATTGTTCGATTTTTATTTATTTAAAAAAATAGCGCCTGTACGACACTAGTCAACCTAAAAAATCCGGAGAAAAGTGAAAATTCGGAAAATAGTACGTATTTATAAGAATGTACTATTTTTCGTGAAATTTTCGCTATAGTATTTGTTAGTGAAAAGGTCGGTTCTTTAAATAATTTTCAAGAAAATTTAAGTTCACATAGACGGCAATAATGTGATCTAAAAGTGTGAAAAATAAAAGAATCATCGATCAGAAAGTTTTTTTCAATTATCTCGTGCGGGGTTCACGAAAAAGTCGGTTTTAAGGTCGTTTAAAGGTTTAAGGCTCAAAAATGATGTGACGAAATGACCTGCCGTTTAATTTACGATTCCGGGGCCATAAAATAATCTCTTAGCTTCCTTGTGGAGTTCATTTTCGGCCATAAGCTTTCCTTCGCGTTATAAAGAAATCCCCCCCCCCCCCCTCCCAGGGCGAGAAAAATTGATTGTTTATTGTAAGGGGTCAGATACCTCTAGGTGAGGAAAAAACTTGTTGATTTTCATTATTATTTTTGAAGGAAAGATTCTTTCACCATTTTTGAGACTTAGCGTATGTTTCATTACTACTTTTGGTTGTTACATGGTATTTTTAAAAATCATCTTTAAAAATGGCGGAGGTATAGCACGGTCTTCTAAAGTCCATTTTCAAAACTTGCGTGACACTAGTAATAGCTACAATAGTAATCGACCGATTCTGATGAAATTTGGTATAAATCTTTCTAGCCTTATTGTCTAAAACATGAGTCTAAATGTTTTTGAAAATAAAAGAGTACTGTTTTCAATGAGCTTTTTAATGAGCTTTTTAATGAGCCAAATGCTTTCGAAAGTAAAAAAGTACTTTTTCAAATTGCAAAATGTAGCAAATTTTTCGGAAAATTCAATCTTTTGGTTTCAGAGCGTACCATTTCGTCGATTTTCAACATTTCTCATTTTTTCTTGGTTCATATTCTGCGTATGAGTGTTAATAAAAGAAAAATCTTCGTTGGTTTTTTTTCAGATTAATCCCGCCGAAGCTAAGTGTCACGCCGTCTGACAACATCCGCCGCAACCCGTTTAGGAGGCCGTGCCATGCCTCCGCAATTTTTACGTATTGATAAAAAAAAATTATCTAACAGCCAAGAGTATTTAGCAATAAAACATTCCCTAAGTCTAAAAAATCGTGAAGAAATCTAAAAAAACCATGAAAATTAGCAATTTCCTCGCCAAAGGTAGACTCGATTCAATTTCGGGTCGATTTCACGTTGAGCCGGAGCCACGCAAGCAGGCCGCGCGTGTCAAAATTCCGCTCTACCAGGGACCCCATAAACTTCATCAATTCAGGGCCCAAAAGATTGTCCCAAACGTTTACCAATCTATCACCGACTATCCCGACTACCGTCGATAGTCAAAGACTCTTCGTCGACTCTAATCTCCAACTCTCAAAATGAAGATACCTTCTCGAAGTTCCTAAAAATAAATCGAACAATTAGCAGCTCGTAAGGAGCTGGTGGATCCGACGATGCGGACGATGCATCAAAATAATAACGTCATTTCGGGGATCTCGGGGGGCGAAGAAAATTGAGTCGGACTCCTTCGTTGCGTGTATTAATATTGCGGGAAGAGAAACGAGCGGCGATTTACGAAGGGTCGTACGCACGCGTGTTGAGCCAAAACGGGGTATGCGGGGGTGGAAGACACGCGAGCATCTGCTCCGTTTTATCAAGGCCGCGCGCAGTGTGCAACGGTAAAATACCACACACACACACACATACACCCGCACACACACACTCGCGTGATCATTTCTCTCGGGTGCGCTCGTCCTCCGCGTCTCATTTGCGCGCATTATTCATTTGCTTGCGTTTCACGAGCGCGTTAAAAAAAAGATTTGAAAAAATTGAAGAAGCCTAGTGAAATCCCAGCGAGGGAGTACGAGAGGTTCGCGGAGATTCACGACTGCGTGTCTCTCGGGCGAGCATCGCATAAGCAACGGGAAGATCCGCGCTGTGATTCACGAAAGTGAAACGTGCTCCGATTGGTGGGGGAAATCTCCTCTCTCTCTCTCTCTCTCTCTCTCTCTCTCTCTCTCTCTCTCTCTCTCTCTCTCTCTCTCTCTCTCTCTCTCTCTCTCTCTCTCCCCCCCCCCCCCCCCCCTCCCCCCCTCTCTCTCTCTCTCTCCCCTCTCGTTTTCCATTTCTCTCCTCTCATTTCCTTCGGTGTCGAGACTTATGGTGTCAGAGGGTTGGGGACCCTCGGTGAAAGACCGGAAAGCGTGTAGAACAGAAGCAAGAGGTGCGGGATAAATTAAGCGTCGCACAGTCGTTGGCCGCTCACTGATATAATTGGCAGACTCTCTGTGCTCTCGCAGAACGACAAAAAAAACAAACAAACAAATACATAAACCCTCCAACCACGAAAATAGTCATGTATCTCATTAGTCAAGTATTTAACTATTTCCGCTCTGCAACGTTTCTTTATTATTAATCGTCTTCTAATTATCGCTGCCAAAAGTTCCGCACTGAGCTCCCTCGTACCGTAACTATTGCCATTTTTCAACCAGCAGTCGTACTCTGGATTAGTTGCGGTCTACAAATAGATTGATGAAATAAAAAAGTGTATGGTTGTCGTTGAAGCGTTTATATTTTTTTGGACACGAGGAAACTGCTGGTCGGCCAATAGCTGCGGCGTTCCAGAGGAAAAAGAATAGGAGCCAGGCGGAAGGGGATACAGTCGGTACGAAACAGACAACGAAGAAGCCAGCAGTGGCGGCTTGGAGGGATGAGAGGGTGGTGGAAAAGGGTTGAAGCGAAAGAACTCAATGTCATCGTCGTTGTGGAGCGATCTAGTTATACTTATGTGTGTATATATATATGTATATATATATATGTGAAAAGGGATAAGCACATATGCGGCTCCGGTGAATTCCCGACAGGATTATCTCGTGGAGAAACAAAGCTTTTCGTCGTCAGTGTTTGATATGGGCTTTTACGTTTCGCCCCATCCCCCTTACGCGTCGTATTCGTGATGTTTCATGTACCAGCAGTGTCAGGAGTGAGCCACGCAGTGCTGCGAATTTCCTCTGCCGTATGAAATCTGATATTAAACATTCTTTGCACGCTGCGGGTAAAGTGAAGGGGCTAGGCGGGCACGTATATACGTATGGGTTCATTTATATGTTGTACCGGGTGTAGGATGTTACGCGGAGATCACAGGATTTTACTTCCAGGCTCTTGATCTGTTGGCCCGTGAGCTGACTACTGCTCACAATGTTTTTTTTCGCCCGGCTTGCAGCCAATAATTTGTGTAAAAAACTGCAGTTTGTGGACCGCGCTACGACTCGCTCTCCTTGTTCTATTTCCTCGAGATTCTTCGGGAAGATGACGCGTGCTTGATAAAGGTCAAACGTTCATTGTGGAATGTGCAGGGGGATTGGATTTTCCAGTGGCTCGTTGTGGGACGACAAAAGGAAAATCTTGATCCCTCGTATCAATGTCGACGATCTTTTTTAGTTTACGAGAAAAAAGGGCTTTGATTTTTTTCTCGAGCTTTCCTGTAGGAGAGGTTTTTGTTTTTTTGTCTTTCGTCCATGTAGTTCCCTATTAGGAATGTTTAAAAGCAATCGGGAGGCATTTAGACACTTTAAATTGGGCGCCATTTTTTTGTGGCGAACGTAGAGTACTAATCTTTGGCAACTGGCATCAGAAAGTATTGAGGTTTAGTCATGGAGAATTACACGATCGAGCAACGCGTAGAAATTGTCATTTGCTGCATAATAAAAATGTCAGGTCATTTTGAGACACCCTATGTAAGTATTTTTTTTATCACCTTTGGTGACTGATTCTCTCAAACTTATTTTATTCAACTTTTGATCAATATCTACGGCATTTACGTTCTCCTTCAGTTGATCATTTATTTATCGCTTAAGGAGGTTGGAGCGTTAGACACAATCCAAGGTTAAATTTAATAAAAAATGCATGTTATTGTTTAGACTGTACTGAGTCTTTACGAATTTTTTGAACTTTTTTCCCCACCGAATGCCAGAGATAAAAAATAGTTTAATGTATGTAAGTTAACGTGCGGTTAGACGGGCAAGACTTTCACACAAAAGGTTATGTAATTTTTTTTGTTATTCAGCACCAAGACAAACCATTTCTAACAACGGATTAACGCAAACTGAACCTTTGTAAACATTTAGAAGAAAAAAATCCTCATCTTGCCCATCGTAAACTATGGGCCAATAATCTCGTGACGTAAATATGAATAGGCACAATTATAATTTACTCAAAATTTCATTGTGAATTGTATAAAACATTCGTTGTCGTAGTTTGTTCATAATAATAATCGATAATGTTATACGTTTTCAAGTTGGTAGTAACACAAAAGTTTTTCTACTTTACGTAATAAAAATATTAAAATGCATAATTTTGCCCTTTAATTATATATTTAAAAAAATAGCATATACAGAATAAATCTGTATCTCGTATGCATTTTTTTGAGGTTCATTGAAAAAAAAATGAATAAATCGTCATTTGACTCAACTGAATCGCTCCAACCTCCTTAACCGTGCACCTCACAACGATAACACAAATAAAGTCGTGAGAAAAGAAACGTCACTTTTCGGGCGATCCTGTACAATAATATCGCGAACAGAGTACATCGTTACATATGAAAATCACTGCATTCTTTATCGAGTTTAGACGGCAACACGCAATGACGCAGGTAAGACCGGTTTTACGACTGCGGCCTGGCAATTTAATATTGTTTTTCGTTCGCGGTGTTGATAGAAATAGACGATCCTAGCGCGATACCGGTTTTTCGCCAGACATCGAAATTCCACGAGTTTGTGATATCGGATTTTTGTACGGCATTGCAATATCCGCTTTTTCATCCATCCGCAAAATAAAAAAAGAGCTTCTTGCCGCTGTCTACGAAAGCTCGGAGGTTACATGCACCGTGTACGAAATGTTTCCAGCCGAGTGAAACGAGAGGGAAAAAAAAGTTGACGGCCTTTTGCGCCCGCACCTGCACTACGGATCAACCGTTCGCATTGTGAAGAATATTGTACATGAAAACACAGACGCACACACACACACGTGCATAGCGCAAATGCCTTTTCGTACGGCAAATACAAGCCCGAGAGTAAACCCGGGAGTTTGCAAAAGTAAAAAGTTTGTGCAACTATGAGACTTCAAATATTTAACTCCTTTCTCTCTTTCTATTTCCCATTGCGTATGTCATGCGGACTTTTCATTCTGGACCCACATCAGAATGATCCATGTGCACGGGTGTGTAAAAAAAGTTGAACTTTGACATTTGTCAGTGCGTGAGCATTTGACGGAACGTCTTTCTTGATTGCTCGTTAAATTTATGGGCAATCAACGAACATAATGCGTTGCACAAAAAAAATAACATGAATTTAGTGTAATTCGAAAAAATTGAATTGTTTGTGAAGCCTCGACAAAGGTAAGAATGAAATGAAAATAGCACAAAGGACTGTATGGGTATGCGTAATATCGGCGATTGAAAGTTTGGCTTTTATGAACGAATATCTAGGTTTTAAATATATATATATATATATATATATATATATATATATATATATATATATATATATATATATATATGGGGCATTTCGCCTAGCTCGTAACCCCCACCATTTTTGGTTTTCCTGATTTTTTTTGTAAAATTATACCCCATGACAGGAATATCCACACCAATTTTTAGATTTTAGTCTCTTCTCTTTTTGTGCTGAATTTCACGAAAAAAACGATTTCTTAATCAAAATATTTTTTCGTAATTCCGCACAAATAAAAAATAAACCGTTTCAGACCTGTCAAAGCCGAATTGGAAATCACAAAATCATTGATAGCATTATTGGAGATGAAAATAATAAAAATATTCTAAAAAAAGTATGATTAATTCGAGAAAAAAATAGAAGGAAAAATGGGCCCACGATGAGACTAGTCTTAAAAATCATAGAATGGGTCACTCTATTTTAGAGAATTTTTTGAAAAAAATAAAGAAAGTCACTCACCTTTGAAAAAATAGTTTTCACTTTAGAAGCAAAAAAAAACACTGACATTGATAATTAATAATTTTTTCATATTTTTTGACGAAAGTATGCTTAAAAATAAAAAGGAATGATGTAGTGACATTTGTCGATATCTCAGATCGTTCAGGAGTTATCATCGTTTAAACGTTTCGAAAACTTCCGAAATCGACATTTTTTGGAAAAATATAACTCCTCAAAAAGAAGAGATGAAAATCTGAAAATTGGTGTGGATATTATTTTCATTAAAAAAATCAGGAAAACCAAAAATGGTCGGGGTTACGGGCTCGGTGAAATGTCGTGGAATGCCCCATATATATCACCGGTATCGTAGCCAGGCGAGGTTTAATCGTTAATGGCTCAACTTATTTCATTTCTGGTGGCTATAAAGCCGACAAAAAAGCGAGCAAACTGAGTTGGATACATAGCGAAGAAAAAAAAGTTGTTTCAGGCTGCGAGCGTTTTTTTCCCCTCTCGAGTGCTGGTCCGCTCTGTACCGCTCGTATAACGTTGAAATTGATGGAAAACTGGGTAGTGAAAGTTCGACAAATTCTCAGATCTCCATTGTTCCTTTTTCCAATGTTACGCTTACATCGCGTTTCCGATAAAAGTTACCACGCGCAATTATTTTATCGCGAAATAGCATTGAAAGAATTTTTCATTCTGAGAATGGTTGAACCCGCTGCTCTGACCCAGTGGACGCGATGGTGGTCCAGAAGGATCACAGGGGAATTAGCAGTTAAATTATAATCTTGCCGGTACAGATGAACTTTATTTTTACACTTGATTCTTTTTTCCCGTAGTTCGTGTGACAAGACTTCGTGTTTCTCCCCATGCCATGTTCCTTTTCAATCTCATTTATTTCTCTTTTTACATTTTCCTTTATCCTCCATCGTCGTTTCGCATTTACGGGAGCTTGTACGGAAGATCGTCTGAGAGACATCGTCGACGTCGTTCTTTTCGCACACTTGTCTTTCTCTCTCTTGTTCTTCTCGGGTACAGTGGCGGGAAGAGGGAACCGAGATCGCGTCTCTTTCCTGTCGCACGTGCAGCCGCAGCTGACGCTCAACGTCAAATGCAACTAATGTACTCCTTGATCTCGGGACCGCGACGCGCTTGGCGTTTTCGTCGTTCGCTTCCCGTTGATTTTCTCCCTCAATCTCTGTCTCTCGCTCTTCCCCAATTCTTTCCATCTCTACTTCTCTCTCTCTCTCTCTCTCTCTCTCTCTCTCTCTCTCTCTCTCTCTCTCTCTCTCTCTCTCTCTCTCTCTCTCTCTCACCCTCTTCCCTCGAGTTGCCAATTTTAAGCTCTTTGATTTACCGCCCGAAATGGAAATGTACCGTGAACTTCGTTTGCACCGAACACTTGGCCCCTCTTGCCCTGACCGCCGACCCCCCTTCGAGTCCTTTTTCCCAAGCTTAATCAAAAGCCACGTTCGTGTATGCGCCCGCGAAAGCTTCTCTGTGAAACGGCACGGGCTGTCTCGCGGCTTTCATTGTCACTCCGAGAAACCCCATCAACCACCATTTGCCGGATATTTTTCGTGCCAGTCGTTCCGCAGATTACATCTTCCGGACATTTGGAAAATCGAAACGACAAGCGGCGAATTTCCGTATTTTTTGCCCGCTTCGCTTCGATCGGTCTTTGGTCACGAGCACGTGTATCTCCGTGATGCGTGTCCGTGTGTATTTGCACGAAGAAACGAGCGGAACAATTTATTCTCGTATTGTTTCCTGGCAAAAACGATTCACCGGATTCCCCACCGGAGACAAATGATCCCTGTTGGATCTGTCAGCGTTCGCGTGAAAACTACATCCAACACGATCATCATTCATCTCGCTGTTTGGATAAATCGCTTTTGTCGCTGGATCATCGAAAAGTTTCGTGGAGGAAAACAGCTGTCATCGACGTCGGAACACCCAACGATTTCTCTTTGATTTTTAACCGTGCTCCATATTCGAGGATCATTGACCTTCCTTACCGTGACCAAGTTTCTAATTGAAATTATATGTACGTTTTTTTTTAAACAAGCTTTTATTTAAGTGGTGTTCTCACTTTAGACGCTAAAAAAAGTATATTGTCATGATTTTTTTTTATAGGTTTGCATTATAGATATTGATATAAAAGTTGTTACAATTAACAACTGTTATATCAATATCTATAATACAAACTTATTTTTAAAAATCACGAAAATACCCTTTTTCAGCGGCTAAAGTGAGAAAACCCCTTAATGTGCTAAAAAGTAGAAAATATTTTTTTTGCCGAGTCACCTATATGGGACTAAAAATAAAAGCTTGGGTCGCTCAACTTTTCAAATGTTTAATGAGTTCGATCAATTCAGTTTCATTAACCGCATTTAATTTGTCACAATGATAATTAGAGAAATTATTATCACACGTTTATACTCAGTTTCGGGATTTTCAATTAGAAATCTAAGGTTGTTTCACAGTAATTGAAATATAGTTGATATATTTAAATTACGGATTTATGTAAATTAAGGGGTTACCCCCACTTGCGATTTTGAAAAAATCGATTGTTTTTATTGCATTTTTTTGAAGTATAAGTATCTGAGAATATGTCCTGAAAATTTCAAGACGATCCGAACAAAATTGACTGAGATATGAGCGTTGAAAGAGAAGAATCCGTTGTGAAATTGAAACTTCAAACGCGTTTCTCTCAAAATGGCATTTCTGAAGTCGGTGACCAAGATTACTCGAACACTAATGAACCGATCTTCTTGAAATTTTGCAGGCTTATTTAATACATAAAAATGTAGTCTATAATCGTTCGATTTTTTTTCGAAAACAAATGGCCGTTTTATAGCCAAAAATCGGCCGTTTTTTTTCGTTAATATCGAACCATTAACTTTGACTGTCCGCCATTTTGTGAAAAATGAATATTTTTTAAAATCCTTCGATTAAAGACTAGTTTATACTTATATTTGACTAAATCCATCCGCATTTTTTTTCAGATGATCCACTTCACCGCAATGTTGGTCACCGCAAACCGTGTATATAAAAACATTATTTCATTGACGGCCATTTGCCACTAAACAATGTAATATTTTTCCATAAAAAAATTACTGAAAGTTCTTCAAGATGTGTTCTTTAAGATGGTATATTGATCGATTAAAAAAGTTTTGTAGTTTTCTTTAAAAAAATTCATGAAAAAGGCCTTTTTTGCGCTACAAGTGGGGGTAACGCCTTAAAGATTATATATCTAAATATTGAGTGCCCCAAGATTTTATTTATAGTCACTTAAAGGTGACTTGGTAAGCAACATATTTTCTACTTTTTAGTACATTCAATAAAAGCTTGTTTTTTTAAATATTTTTTTTACATATAAATTATTTTCTACTTTTTAGTCTTGAATTGATTTTACTAGTTAGTTGTAACTAGTAGTTTACTAGTTTACGACTTTGTACGTGAGGAACAGGGAATGCTCGTAAAAAATTAAAAAGACTGTAATTGGGATTGAACTACCGAATAATTGCTGCATATAAACTACGAATTTGCTTGTATGTGTTAGTGAGATTTTATATGGATGATTAGATATTGCTAATTTTACATGAAAAGTTGAAAATTTTATAGATATATTTTTTTTAAGTTCAATCATGCATTGTCACCTTTTAAATGCATGTTTGCAAAATTCCAAAGCTCTAAGTAGTCGGTAAGGGGGTGAAAAATCGAATTTCTGTTTCGAATCTCACAGAAAGTCAAGTTAAATAAAAGCTCATGAAAATGTAGGCTCGCGTAATTATTTCCATTGCCCTCGTATTTGCCCTTCACTCGATAAAATCCAATAAAGCCCGAAACTATCAATAAATCGATCCCGGAATACGATTCGCCCCATTGCCAATGATCGTTTTTATTTCTACAATATTAACCCCCTCCCTCCACCGCAAAGCTTGGCCCTGAGAGGGTTTCGCGAGAGGGGTCCAACCCTCCCTTGGAAGGGAGACCAGCGATCCATCAGAGTGAAAGGGACAATATTTCGAAGTCTCGGGGACCAAGCCAGCCTGGGTTACAAATCATATAACGTTTATACATTGCACAGCACGCAGCGGCGCGTAGGCCAAAGCGGGCGGGCTTTCCGTCTCGGTCGTACTGAATCATTTTTACGACAGGCCTCTTTTCGTGGGACGTCGAGTACGACGAGGCGGTAACCAGCGAGGCGGAGAACCAAGCGCAACCGAAGGAATGAAAAATATAGAAGAAAGTCAGAAGAAAGAGCAACAGACGGCGATAGGGGGAGAAAGAGAAAGCTGGAAAAAGCCTGCCTAACCCTGGAACGTCATCACTGAAGCCGGCATGTCCCGTATGTACCTGACGCCGGTGCTGCTGCCTACCGTATGATGGTACCAAACTAAACTACGTCGAATAAGACATATATCTGTCTATACATATATGACATATATACATATATACATATATACATATATATATGTGTGTATATACAGAATGTCCCAGAACTGAATGCGTTCCCTGAAATGGGGGATTGGGGGGGGGGGATAATTCTGAGTCGATTGATATAAGCATGTGTGGGTCTCAAACCAACCCCTGAATTGTTATTAATTTTTTAAGCCGGGCCAATCAGGTGCGCCCGTACACCGGCTCATCGGGCGCACCTGATTGGCCCGTCTTTAAAAATTGATAATAATTCAGGGGTTCATCTGAGACCCACACATGCTTATATCAATCGACTCAGAATTACACCCCGACCCCCCGTTTCAGGGAACACATTCAGTTCTGGGACACCCGGTATATACAGGGTGTCCTGTAATGAACAGATAATCCAGCAACTGTCGATAGAACCGATCATGTCCTACTATATGCTGGAATTTCAGTTTAGTAAAAGTCCCACGGTTTTCGATATAAATATTATCGGCTTTTGGTTTTTCGCATGCCATTTCTACAAATGATAACCTTTTTTCACCCGGTTTTTAGAAAAATACTCTTGCTTATTTGTTTTATCTAGAAAAGTCTTCTTTTTAACCTGAAATGTTGAGGCCTTATGCCACAGTAACGGGTATAAAATCATGTGCGAATTTAACCATTTTTTTCGTATGAAAAAGTGATTCACTCATAAAATTAATTACACATCTATTTAGTATGAATATCAAGCTATTAGAAAATATATTTTTTTTTTCGATGTACAAAATGGCTGACTACTCGAAACTTCTCGAAACAGCTTTTTTCCAATTGGCGTGACAAATAACTTCAACAATTTTCACTCGATTTACTTCAAATTTCAAAGTTGTGTTCCTAATTGCATTTCCCAGAGAAGTACGTACGGAATTTCTGAATAATTAAAAACTTTTAATTTTATGAGTCATTTATGAGCAGTTATAACGAAATTTTTCACTCAAAATTCATTTCTCAAGCTCAAATACCTACAACTTTTGAATAAAACAATATTTTTAAAATTCCGTACGTACTTCTCTAGGTATTCTGATTTAGATTGACGAGAATTTTCGTTTTTTGTTCTAGGTAAAAAATTGTAAATGCTAAATGTCACGCTGCAGAGCGCTTAAAAAAAATAACAAAAGAAATTATTAGTAGTCGGCCATTTTGTACCTCGAAAAAAAATTCTAACAGCTTGATATTCATACTAAATAGATGTGTAATTAATTTTATGAGTGAATCACTTTTTCATACGAAATAAATTGTTACATTCGAACATGATTTCATACTCGTTACTGTGGCCTTACGCCTTTAGGAAACTTTTTGAAAATGATCTTATGCGGAATTTTCATACAAACCAATTCGAACATCTGACTTTGATAGCCTGCGGTGCGAAAAAATGTACTACGCATATCGTGCCAATTACTTTATAAAGTTGTTAAGTTACTGTCGATTCATATCATTTTTAGAAATGGCATGCAAAAACCAAAAGCAGATGATTTTTTTCAAAAAGTAACATAAAGCCCAAAATATCGAAAACCGTGGGACTTTTACAAAACTGAAATTCCAGTATTATTGTTGGACATGATCTGACCTATCGACAGTTGCAGGATTATCCATTCATAACAAGACACCCTGTGTATATATATGTGTATATACAATATATCCATATATATATATATATATCGTTAGTCTTTCGCCTCGTGTTCTCGTATTTCCCTGTCCAATTATGTCCGCCTCGGAATAAAGGGAAAGACGGGTGACTTTCAATGCACAGTGCCTCTCGTGGAGAAACTAACCGGGTGAATGGAGGAATGAAGTAGAGAGAATGGAAAGGAGGCACTGCAAGCTCATTCTA
This sequence comes from Ophion slaviceki, assembly GCA_944452715.1. NCBI lineage: Eukaryota > Metazoa > Arthropoda > Insecta > Hymenoptera > Ichneumonidae > Ophion > Ophion slaviceki. Next base: position 22,405,077 of record OX101793.1, on the reverse strand, counting down.
TCTCGGGAAGTTCTTTTTCATCTCCCTCTCTCTCTCTCTCTCTCTCTCTCTCTCTCTCTCTCTCTCTCTCTCTCTCTCTCTCTCTCTCTCTCTCTCTCTCTCTATCTTTCTATCACCCGTCCTCTCTTTGGCTGTCTTTCGTTCGTTCCAGCAACGTTGAAAGAACTTTGGCACGCTTTCACAAAATCAAGGCATTATTTTACTATCTCGGTTATTAACGAGAAGTCAAGATAATCGCGGGGGCGTAAGGGCGCGCGGGAGTGGATCTACAGGCGAATGGAAAACAGGCAAATGGTATTGGAAAATTGAGTCTCTCATGCAGGCTCTCTCATCGTTTGTGCTCGCCATGATGCGAGAGGAATTTTCTCGTGTATACAGGGGTGTGTGTAGAGAAGGTAAGGGCGAATGCCCATCGCATCGGAGGAGAATGAAATTTCGAGTTTCGCCTAGTTCCGTTTTCCTGATTGAGAATTTTCCTGTGGAGCTCTCGTAGAGTTGGTGAATTTAATCGGGCCCTTGATAACGCGGCTACCAGAAGTACCCACGAAGAATAAGGGCTGACGAGGAAGAGAATCTGTTGCCGGTTGGAAACGTGAATCCAATTAAAAGATTTTGCGGTGGCTCGACGCGTTGGAGGCTGTTCCGAACTCGATGCTGTTATTTTCTTTTGTTGATGCCGCAGAGACTTGATGGGATAGGATATCGTTTGGCAATTTTCCGCGGGAAAATCCTCGCGCGCAACATTCTCTGCTTCGTTGCAATGTTCTCCAGGACAAACCGCAGAATGATTTCGTTCACTAGACAGGATTTGTCGCGGGGAAAGTTCATCAGATGAGCTTCTTCGAATTTCCACTTTACATCGTACAATGAGAGAAAAGTCCATGGTGTTTACAAAAACGCCCAGGGTAAAAGAGGGGGTCGTGAAATACCATACAATTTATCGTCATCGCAACCATAATATGGTTTACACAACTATTGGGATATTGAAAATTAATGCTTTATTTTTAAAAATCATTCCTGATGCTTTCAAATGTTTCGAAACTGTTGTGTGATCATCTCCTAAAGATTCTGCAAGTTCAGATAGCGTCTGACATCAGTCTTCATGAAAATAATGCCTCCAATCCAACACATCAAAATCATTATTTTTGGAGCGTCTAAACCAATCTCTGCATGTTGTTCCCAACAGAGCATGGTCGCCGTAAATGCCAACGAGAATACGGTTCAGCTCCAGATCTTTTTTTGAATTTCGGAGTGCAGTAAAATTCCCCGCAAATATTCTTTTTTTTACACGAAATTTAACATGTTTAACAGTGTGCAAGAAAAAGTTGGTTACATTTAGGCGAAATGACATACACTGAATTTTAAGCTTGCTTGTAGTACTTCTTTATAGCTGCGTTACCATCTTAAGGGGCTATAACAGTGTGACACTTTCAAAAAATCGATTTATTTTTGCCTTTTTCGACAGTTTCTACTTTCAAGAATATCCTGTACAAAAATCAAGGCCGTATCTCTAATAATTTTATCTTGCAAAAATTGATAGTTAAATCTTTAAACGCGTTTTTCTCGAAATGGGATTTTTAAAATTTGCTGACATTGTAACTCAAAGAGCAATTATCCGATTGACTTGAAATTTGAACTGAGTACTCTTGAATATATTTACTCTACAATGACGTAGAGACGTTACTATATTATAATATAGTAATATTGTATACTTCTATATTATGATATAGTAGTATACATATATTACTATATTAATATAATCTAGGGTAAGTATACGAAAGCGGGGCTCCTGCCAGAATCAGGCTAATTTTGGTTTCGGTTTGTTCGGGTTAACAAACAAACCCAAGCAAAATTAACAATCATTAACCTGATTCAAGCAGGAGCCCCACTTCCGAATATTTATCTACTACAGTAATAATATACATAATCTTGTATATTATTATATCATAATATAGTCAAATAATATATAATATAAAAAATTGTTAAAATATGGTTGAAAACACTATACATGTCTCTCAGTGTACTTGCGATAGATCAGTGATTCAAATTTTTCAAATTCGTATGAATATCGTTGCAATCGCTGCACAATACTCGGTCGCGACGCAATGCCGCACGAAAATTTACGGAATTTTTGTTACGCCTGATAGCTGCGACGTCTCCCACCCCGCAAACCTCTTTGATACTTTTCCCCCGACTTGTATGTATGTATTCGACGCTCACTTTGCGGCTGCTGGAGGGAGGACTGAATTGACGCGCGAGCGGTACGAGAGCCCGCGGTAGATATAAAACACTTTGAAGATTCCGAGCGGTTCCCGAGCGACTGGCGTAGTGCGGAAAAAAAGAGATTCACCAAACGAAACTGCTGTGCAGTATAAAGAATCGCGAAGTTCATTTCACGGCGAGAAGCGTCGCCGGAATCATTGTGCTATTCATGCGACGATATTTATTCATACGAATTCCTCGTTTCGTCTCCGCGTGGGTGATTTTAATGGAAATTTTTACGACGTTATTGAATAAACGTCACGGTATCGTGGGCTCTTTACTCGCGACTTTATTTTGGAGCTGGTATTGTCGGGATTTTTTGGAATTGTGTAAAATTTAAGTCTGCTGGATTCTGAGCTTTTTTTGATGATGGAGATAATAACGATTGAAGCATTGATTAAGGGGTAAGGCCACTGTAAAAATTTCAAAAAATCGATGATTTCCTGCTTGAGCAGGACGTTAATTTGGAAGGCCAATTGTGTGGCGCAGGCATCGCTGACTGAAGATATATAAAACTCATCAATGATTTTTCCGTACCGAAAACTTTAAACGCGTTTTTCTCGAAACTACATTTTTCGAGTCGGCCGGACCCGTGCGGAAAACTGATAGGGCATCCCTAATAAAAATAAAGGCCTTTCAGGGCTTTCCTAGTGCTTTCCCTAGTAGGGATTTCCACAATGGGCCCAGACTTGGCCATTATCGGGATAAACTTGTAGGGATTTCCACAATAGGCCCCGACTTGGCTATTATGGGAATATACCTGTAGGGATTTCCACAAAAGGACCCGACTTGGCCATTATAGGGCTAAACCTGTAGGGATTTCCACAATAGGCCCAGACTTGGCCAGTATAGGGATAAACAAGTAGGGATCTCCACAATAGGCCCAGATCTGACTATTATAGCGATAAACCAGTATAAATAACTTAGGCTACACGGTTGATGGAATTTCAATTATTCAAATCGATTATATACATCGATCGAATAATATTATTGAACGCAAATTTGGAAAAAGCGTAAGGGCATTAGCAAATAAAATATCAACGATGAACACAAATATGCAGACAAACATCAGACAGTATTTATTTATCAAATTAAAGAAATCTTTTACATAGATACAAACAATGACTCATGGTTTCACTCATACATGGAGTAATGCTAGCGCATAAGTGTGAACAGTCCCAACCGGTTTTCTCGATATTTTTATAGCAACTAATTTCCGCTCAATATTCATCATAGGGAAAATTATTTCTTCTGAAGACTTCGCTGATATTTTCCATTCATAAACTTTATCTGACTGTGTAGGATAAGTAAATAAATTGGTCTTTGTTTTCCAGATCTTTCCCTCAATGGAAATAGATTCTAGTGATTCAGTAGACCCATATATTTTTTTTTCTACTACACATCCATTCCTTAGAATGGATTATTTTTTGTATTAATTTTGTCATAAAGGCTCACATGCAAATACGCAATCACATTTCTACGCGCGCACATATACATACACATGTACTCACGCCCACACCTATGCACATGAACAATTACATAAAAACAAATACAGATATACCCTGATGCATTTAACATACACGTATATCCACTGATACGGATATTTTATGGCGCTGAAATGGTTATGATGAGGCGCCGTTGAGGCATTTTCAGGGCGCTAAAATGGTTTTGATGAGGCGCCATTGAGGCAACTTATAAGGCCCCGGTCGTTGCGCCTTTAAGGGCCCTTGTTGACAAAGTGCGACCGGCCGCTAACGGCCCTCATGTCGCTTACAGATTAGGGCCCGAATAAAGTTAGGGGAATATTATTGGGGCCCGATCACAGCCCCAACTCAATTTCCGCACGGGGACTCATAACTCGAACACATCTTGACCGATCGACTTGAAATTTTAACTGTATATTCACAATTACATTCTGCATAGAAGTACGTAAGATTTTCTCGATACATCACATAGTTTTTTTTTATAAACAATTTTGGGACTATGTTTTTTTGAGAATTTAGAACTTTTATTTAAAAAACGCGCTGTTTTTGCAAAAATCGATATATCGAAAAAATCCTACGTACTTCTGTAGCTATTCAAATGTAAAATCGAAAAGAAAATTTCATTCACTGTGAATTAAAAATTGCAGGTGCCGTTGGTCCGGCTATGAAAAAAAGGCTTTGTCGAAGAAAAGCTGTGCAGCCGCCATTTTGTTTTATATTACTTTGAAAAAAAAAGGTTATACAGTTTATGATATGTATATTAAGGACCTTTTTCAGAATTTTGATTTATTCCATTGTCACGCTAAAAAAAATTCCCAAAATATACTTATTTTTTTCCCCGTTACAGTGTCCTTGCCCCTTAATACCCGTGCAGAAATTCGTTAGGGAGTTTCTGGATCCTACCACATATTTTATATTTCCCTGAGGGAACAATAATATTTTATAGCGATGGTTATTGCCAAAAGTATAGTACTGCTTATTGATATTTTAGCAGTTGAACGAATTGTGCACATATGTTGACCGCAACCACCAATCTCACAAACATACGTTTATTGTTCAATGCTATATAGTATAGTAGGTTTTCATAAAATCGATATTCCCTGATACTATCAAATATTCATTTCCCCAAAATTCTAATAGTGAACTGAAATATATATGCATTGATTAAAAATTTTGCCTGTGATTTGCGACGATGTTTATAGTGATTTGTACCATATTATAACACGAGACCTGCTATATGCGTGTTTGGTGTGTGATTCAAGTGTTGGTACAAGGCTCGATTACCTGTGCCGAAATCGAGAGAGCAATATTCAAACGCACCTAATTGTGCGTAATTAATAATCAACGTTCAATCAACTCTCCGTGACGACCCTTTTTTCATTGAAAAAGAAGCTGTTTCCCGATGAGCCAATGGGTCAATATGAAAACGAAATTATTGCAAAAAAATCTGGCTGATGGAAATACCTCTGCAGAAATTGTAGGGACCCAATTGGATTTCCATACTTGTACCTACTTCCTTATAGGGATCCAATGAGTCATCATGTTGGATCCACATACTACAACGTCACGCTCGTACGAATCCAATTTCAGTCCTAAAAGATTCCCACATTATCGAATAGAATCCGATACGATTCTTGATGGATCCCATCGCATTCTGTACGTTGAATTTTCGAAACAATATACATTATACAGGGTGTCCTGTTGTGAATGGATAATCTTGCAACTGTCGATAGGTCAGATCATGCCGTACCAAATGCTGCACTGAAAAAAAAAATTCGTTCATCCATCCAAAATTTAGGTGGTTTAACAAAATGTATCCTTAAATACGTTCAACTTGATTTTCGATTGGCATAACAAAACAGTATAGTTGGTGGTAAAATAGTATCGTGGTGTGAACTGTAGCTTATTTAGCATGTCTGAAGAGCTGTTAAAACAACTAAATTTCGAGACAACAAAATGCATTTTGCACGTACAACGATTCTTTTTTCTCAGTGTGAAATTTCAGTTTAGTAAAAGTCCCACAGTTTTCGAGATTTTGGGCTTTATGTTATTTTATGAAAAAAAAATCATCTGCTTTAAGTTTTTCGCATGTCATTTCTAGAAATGACAACTTTTTTTGACCGGGTTTTTTTTCGATACTCTTGGTTATTTGTTTTATCTAGAAAAGTCTTCTTTTTAACCTTGAATGTTAAGGAAACTGTATGAAAAAAGATCTTGTGCAGAATTTCCATACAAACCAATTCAAACATCTGACTTTGATATCATTCTACATATCATTTGTAGAAATGTCATGCGAAAAAACTATGAGCAGATTGTTTTTTCAAAAAATAACATAAAGCCCAAAATCTCGAAAACTGTGAGACTTTGACTAAACTGAAATTCCAGCATATAGTATGGCATGCTCTGACCTATCGACAGTTGCAGGGTTATTCATTCATAAAAGGACACCCTGTATAATATATTGTTTCGAAAATCCAACGAACAGAAGGCGATGGGATCCATCAAGAATCGTATCGGAATCTATTCGATAATGTGGGAATCTTTTTGAATTCAAATTGGATTCGTACGAGCGTGACGTTGTAGGGGGCCGGGTTGAAATTCCGAACTCTGAATGCTCCGACGGTTAAAAATTCCGAATTTTCGTGTTTCGAAATTCAAGATGGGGCCGGGTTGAAATTCCGAACTTTGAATGGTCAGACCGCTCAAAACTCCGGAAGAATATTACACGAAAGACCAAAACTCGGAAAATCTTAAAACCGTCAAAATAATTCAGCTATGGAAATTTGAAAAGTTTCAAAATTTTCAATAAATCGACGAATTATTTCAAGAATATTTTTTTATTTATTTAGAAGCGATTTTCCGTCAATTTTGAAATTTGTCTAGACAATGTTATACGTTCTACATAATTTACAGTCAACTGTGTAGACTTTCGCTGGCATGATCTTGACATGAGGGCCGGGTTGAAATTCCGAACTTTGAATGCGCTGACGGTTTAAAATTCCTAATTTTAATGTTCCGAAATGACAAGGTTCGTCAAGATTATGCCAGCGAAAGTCTACACAGTTCACTGTAAATGATGTAGAACGTATAACATTGTCTAGACAAATTTCAAAATTGACGTAAAATCACTTGTTAGTAAAAAAAAATTCTTGAAAAAATTCGTCGATTTATTGAAAATTTTGAAACTTTTAAAACTTCCATAGCCGAATAATTTTGACGGTGTTAAGATTTTCGGAGTTTTGGTCTTTCGTGTAAAATTCTTTCGGAGTTTTGATCTTTCGGGGTAGTATATTTTCGGAGTTTTGAGCGTTCTGATCATTCAAAGTTCGGAATTTCAACCCGGCCCCCCTTGTAGTATTTGGATCCAATGCGACCCATTGGATCCCTACAAGGAAGTAGGTACAAATATGGAAATCTAATTCGATCCCTACAATTTCCGCACGGGTATTTCCATCAGTCAGAAGTTTTTGCAATCATTCCGTTTTCATATTGAACCATTGGCTCATCGGAAAACAGCTTCTTTTTCACTGAAAAAAAGGGTCGTCACAGAGAGTTGATTGAACGTTGATTATTGATTGCGCGCAATTAGGTGCGTTTGAATATTGCTCTCGTGATTTCGCCACAGGTAATCGGGCATTGAATGATCAGCGCAATCCCTCCCTTATGATGGAAAAAAGCACGTTCCAGCGTCAATGACCCAACCATCGCCCACGGGCCTTACGTTTCATCGAAAAACCTCTTTTTTCTCCTGCACCAACAAATTGATTGACGAATGCTTTGGCTTTTCGAACAGCTTTAAAAAAAGCGATATTGGAAACGGCGATGAAATTTCTCATCAGGTTCGGAGTTGGCAATCGGACGCAATACCAGCGCATCGACTCCAATTAATTTCCATACGTTCCATCGAGCCGAAATGCATCCACATAGAGCGGAAGGAGCATTAAAAAAAGGTTATTCCAGTATCCGTGATTTTCGTATGTACTTTTCCGCGCATTTCGAGCGTGCAGAGTTTTGTCACCCGAACGTGACAAAAAAGTCCGAAACGCGTAAAATACACATCGAGTTTGAATTCTTGATGCGCATTCGGAAGGGCGATTCGGCACGCTTCGTTTTTGCCATCGTTCTTCATCGTATAGTTCAGCAATCCGCGCGCGGGCCGTAATCGAAGTAACGTGCAAACTCGGCTGGACGAAAGCGCAGCTTGCAAGCGAGTCACCGGATTGCGAGCGCAGTACGTTAATACAAAATCCGTAGCGTCGATAAATCGAGTATCGTTTCATTCAAATCATCGAGCTGACAGATCCTCGATAAGCCATTGTCAATTACCCTGTATCAATTTAACTCTCCGCGGCAGCTGTGACTTCATTTTTTTTTGTTTCGTGATTGACGTACGTTTGGGAATCAGGCTGGGTGCATCAGGGAAAAACGAATGAGAGACTCTTCGCGCAGGTTGTCTCTCGCTCGCTCGTGTATCTCTATCGCGTAACCAATGGTCTGGCAATGAACGCCCATTCCCGGCTCGCGAAAAGAGGATTTATATAAAAAATAAAATTGATTAAAAAAACACGAAAAATAAACGAGAAACCGTGGAGGGACCTTGCAATTGACACGACGGGCCATTCGTACTTCAAACGTATGACGATACACGTGCGTTTGAGGAGTCCGTAGCAGACCTCTATTTGTACAACGTTCGGTGTCCAAATTTCTTTCTACACGTCTGTTCGTTCTTCCCATCCTCGCTGGTACAAATATGTGTACATTGGGGTACATTGGGGTACATATGGGTACATTGGGAATACGGATCGGAGAGCTTGAATCTTCCTTTTTTTGACAAATATTTTTACAATGTTAACCTTAAGGGGCTATACCAGTGTGACACAAAAAAATCGATTTTTTTGCCTCTTTCGACAGTTTATACTTTCAAGAATGTCATTTTCATTTATATCGTTTGTATCAATGTAATTTTATTTTGCAAACATCGATAGTTAAATCTTTAAACGCGTTTTTCTGGAAATTAGATTTTTCAAATTTGCTGACATTGTAACTCAAAGAGCAATTATCCGATTGACTTGAAATTTGAACTGAATACTCTTGAATACAGTGACTCTACAGTGACGTAGGATATTTTTGATTGGATACAAATTGACGATTTGGCATTGAAAAAAACGACCACTTTATGGGCAAGAAAATGGACTTTTTTTTCATAACTACGCCATTTTGTGAGATTTTGATATTTTTCGAAAATCCTACGTCATTGTACAGGAAAGACCTTCCAGTTTAACGACATTTTTTCCTTTTTCGGTTTCAGCTACTCAATCGGCCGGAATCATGTCAGCAGTGGAGGAACTTTTTTTGGCGCCTCCGAAGGCAGCGCATAAGTCGCATGGATCGCAATATTTTTCTATGGAAAAATTATGCAATATAGGTTAAACATAGCCAAATATATTCTTAATTTTCCGAAACATTTAATTGAGTACTTTTCTTCCAAAAAATTCCCGAAAATCATTCAAATTTGGTATAGCCCCTTAAGGCGGGACACCACTGTGACGGGTGAGAAAATCGATTTTTTTAAAATTTTGTCAAAGTTTACATATTCGAGAATATGTAAAAAAAGTTCCAACTAAAAAATTGAAAATCGATATGTAACAAAAAGTTCAAGCTAAAATATTGAGCCAAATATATTCTTAATTTTTCGAAACATTTAATTGAGTACTTTTCTTCCAAAAAATTCCCGAAAATCACTCAAATTTGGTATAGCCCCTTAAGGCGGGACACCACTTTGACGGGAAAAAAATCGATGTTTTAAAAATTTTGTCAAGGTTTACATATTCGAGAATATGTAAAAAAAAGTTCAAGCTAAAATATTGAAAATCGACCAATTTGGTGAGAGCAGGTGGAATAACGATTTAGTTATAGTGAAACTTTTAATCGCGTTTTTCTCGAAACGACTTTTCTCGACCTGGCCGGAATCATAACGATTTTCAATTTAAAAAGAAAAAAAAAACACAATATCCGTAACTGCAGTAGCTATCGTTGTACCGAGCTGTTATTTTTTTCAATTTAGCATTTTTTATGCCCCCGAATGAGAGCAAAAATTTTGGAAAAATTACACTTTTTTAACACCCGCAATTTTGGGAAATTTGATTTTTTTGAAAGTCGGCTACTTACAAGGAAAACTACATTTATATAGAATATCAAATTTTTTTTATTCTAATTTTTCAGACCAACCGTTGTCGAGTTATCGATTCGGCCGTTGGACCACATTTTCATACAGACGCTTTGTCTTATTATATATTTTTTTATTTTATTAAATATTATTTTGTTTATATTTATATTTTATATGTATTTTTATTTTATTTCATTTTATTATATATTATTATTATATATTTAATTATACCTCAATAAAATGGTCGATTTTTTATTTATATTAAATAGAATTTTACTCGAATTAAGTTTAATGTATGCTTAATAACATATCGTTTTCCAAATCCCAAATGAATAATCCAGAATACAGAACAAAAAAAATGGGAAAAAAACTACTTTTTCTCGGCCCATCACAGTCCTCCCTTAATTTAGTATTTTTTAAGACCCCAAATATAAGTAAAAATTTTGCCATCATTACCTCTTTTTTTAACACCCGCCATTTAGTAGAATTTGTTTTTTTTTTTCGAAAAATGGCTACGTACAATTAAAACTATATTTATATATGAGGAGTACAACTTTGCAGTGACCGTTTTACTTAGAGAGCCACTGCGGCCGAAGTAGTGGCCCTAGCTCAATAAAAAAGTGGCATTTCAAACTAGAGGCTCTGCCAATGTAAACAATTTAAAAAAGCTAACGGATACGTGTATGCATTATAAAGTTATAGGCACTCAAACATGGCAACCTACGAACCGAATTCTCAGCATTTGCGGGAGGTTATGATTTACTTCTTCAACATCAAGAAATCTGCGGCTGAGGCCCACCGTTTGCTTGTAGATGCTTACGGGGAGGATTCTATTAGTGAGAAAACGTGTCGGCAGTGGTTTCAACGCTTCAAAAGTGGAGATTTTGAGGTTGAGAACAAGCATGGTGGCGGAAGGCAGAAAGTTTTTGAAGACGCAGAATTGGAGACCTTGCTGGACCAGGATTCGTGCCAAACTCAAGAGAAACTCGCCGAGACGTTAGGAGTAACCCAGCAAGCAGTTTCAAAACGTCTCCGGGATATGGGTATGATCCAAAAGCAAGGAAACTGGGTCCCGCATGAGTTGAAGCCGAGAGACATCGAGCGACGATTTTTCACCTGTGAACAACTGCTCCAAAGACAACAAAGGAAGGGATTTTTGCACCGGATTGTGACTGGAGATGAAAAGTGGGTTCACTACGATAATCCTAAACGCCGAAAATCATGGGGACTGCCTGGTCATATTCCGTCATCGACGCCCAAACCGAATATTCACGGATCCAAAGTGATGCTGTGTATCTGGTGGGACCAGCTGGGCGTTGTGTACTATGAGCTGCTCAAACCATCCGAAACCATCACAGGGGAACTCTACCGACGTCAGTTGATGCGCTTGAGTAAGGCACTCAAAGAGAAACGGCCACAATTCAACGAAAGACGTGACAAGGTGATACTGCAGCATGACAATGCCCGACCCCATGTTGCAAATGTCGTGAAAAAGTACTTGGAAACGCTGAAATGGGAGGTTTTATCCCACCCGCCGTACTCTCCAGACATTGCCCCTTCCGACTATCACTTGTTCCGGTCAATGGCACACGATTTGGCTTACCAGCACTTCGGTACTTACGAAGAAGTCAAAAATTGGGTCGATTCCTGGATTGCCTCCAAGGACCAAGACTTTTATCGACGCGGGATTCGAATGCTACCTGAAAGATGGGCCGAGGTCGTAGCTATCGACGGGCAGTACTTTGATTAAAAAATATGTAGCCACTTTTTTATAATAAAGCCTTAAACTTTTGAAAAAAAACGGTCACTGCAAAGTTGTACTCCTTATAGATTATAAAACTTTTTTTTTGTATTTCTCAGACCAACCGTTGTTGAGTTATCAATCCGGTCGCTGGACCACATTTTCATACAGAGGCTCCATTATACCTCAACAACGTGGTTGATTTTTAATTTTTTTAAATAAAATTTTACATGAAGTAAGTTCAATGTGTGCTCAATAACATACCTTTTTCCCAAATCCGAAAAAAACAATATAGAAGATAAATGTTTTTCAAAAAACGACCTTTTTTGCAGCCCTTTATAGTCCTCCCTTAAATGAAGTTAAATGAAGAAAAAAAAACAGCGGAGATAATCATTTTACAGTCCTGGCGCCTCACTTACCCGAATAACAATTACAATAAAAATAAAAAACTAGTGACAAAAATAATTTTTCATTACGTCGACTTACCCGAATCAAAGGTGATCTCGCTCACCATGATCCACCTGAGTGAAAAGTGCAATCTCAGCTTCACGAATTTTCCGACTCTGTGATGAAGCTTTATGGTGATGTTTCGCGAAGACTCGAATAGCTTGTCCTCCATGTAATTGTAAGTTATCGGATCGCCGGTGTAATATTTTCCACCGATGCTGAAGAGTATGTCCGCCTGGGAGAAAACCTAAGAGTGAATCAGCAGAGAAGCACGAAAAAGAATTAGTACCGAAGAAACGTAATAAAAACGTTTAACAATTTTATACGACGGGTTCATCCTGGCTGCATAATATATCGTCGGTTTCGATCGACACTTTGATTTGTGGAAATCTCCCCGATTCGTTTTTCTCGCGGGTGGCGAATGGAAAGAAATGGAAATCGTTGAATTTCCATCGTCGCGCTGAGCCCCGATGGAAAAAGAAAAGAAGCGTCGGGAGAAGAAGATGAAGAGCGAGGGAAGGACGACTACGAGAAATGTAAAAAAAAGTTTAATATGCCTCTAAAGTTCGATAGAGTATGTGATCCGGTTATAAATCTACTCTCAGGTGTTATCCGAATCCGTCCATTGGCAGTCATTCTTTCTGTTTCTTTTTTTCCTTCTCTCTCTCTCTCTCTCTCTCTCTCTCTCTCTCTCTCTCTTTCTCTCCCTCTCTCTCTTTCTCTCTCTCTCTCCTCTCTCT
>OX101793.1:22298589-22392037 GCA_944452715.1 Ophion slaviceki | reverse complement strand
ATATAAACTGTTTTTGGACAAAATGCAATGGTTTACCATATATACCATTTTTTCTCCAGCCAAATATTTTTTTTACAATATTGTTTCCAGGTAATTTCCAATTACTAAAAAACGATTCGATCATTGAAAAGCTTTAAATATATAATTTTTTTTAAAGCGGGGAAGAAAGTTGTACAAACGCAAGAAGCGCAACGAAAATAGGATTAATGTTTTTTTTATGTCTAATAATAAGAAGCTCTGTAAAGGAAGAAAGAAAGAAAGGAGGAAATGTAAAAAGCCCGCAAGGGTGTACATGAAATAAAATAAGTTTATCTATATAATGTTTTTAATTCCTAAGATGTGAGTTTGTTTGTTTTCTCCAGCTAAATATTTTTTTACAATATTGTTTCGAGGTAATTTTCAATTACTAAAAAACGAGACGATCATTGAAAAGCTTTAAATATATAATTTTTGTATTCCTAAGATGTGAGCAAGATACCATGACAATAAGGATTGTACTCTGTATAAGATCAATTTATATTTAGTATGCAATTTTTTCTCCAGTCAAATATTATTTTAACAATATTTTTGCGAGGTAGTTCCAAAACATTAAAAAACGACTCGATCATAGGTAAGCTTTGAACATCTTTGCCAATTCCAAAGATGTGACTACCATGGAAATAGGAATTGCATTTAGCCAAAAACAATTAATATCAATCAATCGATCAATCGAGTTTTATTTGTACAACTTTGATCAGTTTTTTTACAATACAATAATTTTCCGCTTACATATTCCTTCTCTTATTCTCTACGCCCCAGATTATTGCTAAAAACAATTTGTATTTAATATACAATTTTTTTCTCCAGCCAAACATTTTTTACAACATTCTTGCGAGGTAATTTCCAAATATTAAAAAACGCCTCGATCATTGGAAAGCTTTAAATAACTATTTTTTTTCAACTCCAAAGATGTGAGCAACGTACCATGAAAATAAGAATTGCATTTTGTCTAAAAACAATTTTTATTCAGTACACAATTTTTTCTCGACCGAAATATTTTTTTACAATATTTCGCGAGGTAATTTCCAAATATTAAAAAAACGATTCGATCATTGTAAAGCTTAAAATGTCGATTTTTTTCAATTTCAAATTATCACTCCGCCAAACTCGTTCCGCGAGTTTCGATGCCCCCTCGTGTCTCGCGCTCCTTTTCATTGCCATCAAGACACATGTCTCGGCGCGTAAAAAAAATCGTCCCAGAGATATTCGTACTGCGGGTACACGTGTACTAAACACATCCTGCAAGGGAATTGTGCCCTGACCATTGAAGACTGAATTCTGGGAACATCACCCGCGCGACTCCCGCGAACGTATCAGTGGGAGAGTCTGTGTCTCGTTCAATTTCGCGAGCGCATGTCGCCGGGAGAATGAGCGGAGCCGAAGAACGAGAAATAAGGACCGGAGCGAAGACCCCAGCGAGCGTAATCTCGCGCGCATCGCGCGCGGGCCATATTCTATATCGAGGCTTAAGAAACTACAGGGCGCGAGCCCCGTGCAATTTAACGTACGAGCTGATTCAAGCTGTGCCCTTTTGCTTGTCGAACGTACTAATACGTGTACAAACAAGACGGTGAGTCCGAAACGTGTCACGGCCACACAAAATCTTTGTCCGTTTCTTTATACGGGATGTTCCACGTGGAGAACCACCTCTTGTCCGGGCAAACGTTTTCATTCGGCAACAAAAATTATCGGCGCATCGATAGAAATTATTTCATTTATTTCACTACAGGCGGTTAATTTGATTTTTTTTGAGGTACTACAGTTTTTTATGCTTTTGCTGGCGTATTTGTTAGACTTAAAAAAATGTTATGTTTGGCTGAAATATTTCAGTAGAATATATTAATCATAATATTCAGTAGAAGATTTCAGTACAATGTATTAATAATAATATTCAAAAGGATATTTCAGTAGAGTAGATTAATAACAATATTCAGGATAATATTCTAGTAAAATACATGAATTATAATATTCAGTTGGATATTTTAGTAGAATGTATTTATGATAATATTCGGTAGAATATTGCAGTAGAATGTCGACGCATCGATAGAAATTATTTCATTTATTTCACTACAGGCGGTAAATTTGATTTTTTTTTTGAGGTACTACAGTTTTTTATGCTTTTGCTAGCGTATTTGTTAGACTTAAAAAAATGTTATGTTTGGCTGAAATATTTCAGTAGAATATATTAATAATAATATTCAGTATAATATTCTAGTAAAATATATGAATTATAACATTCAGTTGGATATTTTAGTAGAATGTATTTATGATAATATTCGGTAGAATATTACAGTAGAATATTTTAATAATAATATTCAGTGGAATATTTCAGTAGAATGTATTAACGATAATATTCAGTATATTTTAGTAGAACATATAAATTATAATATTCAGTTGGATATTTCAGTAGAATATATTAATAATAATATTTAGTAAGATATTTCAGGAGAATGTATTAATAATAATATTTAGTAGACTATTTCAGTAGAATATACTAATAATAATATTCAGCAGAATATTTCAGTAGAACATATCAATAAGAATGTTCAATAAAATCTTTTAGGAAAATATATTAACAATGAAATTCGGTAGAATATTTCAGTCGAATACATTAATGAGTATATTCACTAGAATATTTCAGTAAAATATATTAACAATAAAATTCGGTAGAATATATCTATCCTAACATTCAGTCGGATATTTCACTAGAATGTATTAATAATAATATTTAGTAGAATATATTAATAATAAAATTACAGTCAAAGATGCCTTTTTCTACTGCAAACAAAATATTTTTTTTGACGAAAGCAGATATTCACTTGAGTTCACTACATTTTTTCATTCCACCGAATACATCATTTCATCGCAGCATAACAAAACCAATGAGCGAAGAGGACTCTCCAGAATCACCAGCCAAATTAAACTTAACTTGAAAAGGGAATAATTTCAACTCCATAAAAATATACGTGTTGCTGTACAAAAAAATATGCATAATTGACCGAGAGGAATTTTGCGACTACCCTGGCCGAATAAAAGAAAGTAAGATCCGCTGATTCATCCAATTCGCGGTATTCAAAAGAAAGTCTTGGCTAATTAGCCGAAAGCAACGAGATCCTGCTGATAATTTTTTCCTCCGTCCCGTGCCTACTCCACTGTCCGACTCCTCGTTATTTTTCACGTCTTTTTTTATTTCATTCGTCTTCTTTTCTAAATACACTTCTTGCCGCTCCTCCATGCCATTCATCTCTTTTCCCCCTCGCCCCTCACTATCGTCAATGTCATTTTCCCTATTTTTTATGAACAATCATTTGAGATTGCATCAACAATCTACACGATATGATTGACTATGAAATAGCCTCCATTTTCTACGCTATATATATATATATATATATATATATATATATATATATATAAAATATTGAACTACAATTGTTTTTGCGCTATTATTATTTTTAAAAAATTCCCATCTTCATCGTCGCGTCCCATCTCTGCGGAGCCTTCTCTACCCCCCTCCCATTCTCTCTCATCGAGGTCCACGTTCCTCTTTCTTTCTGCACGTCTATATATATATATACACACTCCAAAGCTCCCATATAGACTCTGAGCGCGTCCGATCCTAATCTCGATAATGACGCGTAATGGCTCTCCCGGCTAGCGTGAATGTGCCCCTTTGTCCATTCCTCGTTCTCCCGGGTAAAACTCGGAGGAGGCGATGAGGGCTTCGAACAGGCCCCCTCTTCCAGTCCATACAACCATTCCATGGAGAACCACCACGGAGGAGTTGCTCGTCCGTGTGCGCGGGAGTAAAAAAAAAGCAAGACAGGCAGACATACATTTGGGGGCTTTGGATCTAGCTTGGATCGCGCGCCATTTCACCTATCGAAAAATACAGGCAAGCCGAAACGCGAGAGTCTCATTTCGCACACCCCCGCGTCTTTTTTCTTCCTGCTCCCTTCGTACTACCGCACGTAACATATACACCTGCGTTGTTTTTTCAATTTGCTCTTTTTCCCTTTGTTTTCGCTGGAGAACTCACGATTCACGTGGATAGGGATGGAGAGCGAGGGAGGGGGATGAAAGGAGGAAGAAAAGAGAAAAACGTAAAAGCCGTGGATGCTTTTTTTCTTTTTTAGCCATTGTTTTCCGTCGTCCGTAGATTCGAAGCTAGAGAAAGTTAAGCGGCTACATCTACCGAAAGGCTCGAAAAAAATGGCCAAATTAGGATTTTTTTAAAGGGAAACTGTTGGTGAAAAAGAAACGCATTTCTTTTAACACTAAGGTAGATGTATCGAGAGCCTTTTAAAAAAAAGTCACCAAGAAATACAGAAAAAGAATTTGAAAAACGGCCGCCGGCAGAAGATGAATTTTTTATCGCGACGTTTGGCGGTGGACACTCTGCAGCTTAAACGGTCCATCTGAAATGGAAAAACCAAACGGGTTATTCAAGTTAACAATAAATACGAGTCGTTGACGATCGTCGAATTTGAAAATAATTTTTTTTAACTACGTGGCGACGAATTGAATCTCGGGCGTACAAAATCTATGAAAAAAGTCGTAATTTTCACGTAATTATTGAAAAATGAAGATAGATTTCTGAAAAGTGAGATCGTCAACGACCTTTGAATGTTCCTCGTCGTATCTCCTGTAAATTTGGAAATAATCCATCGAGTAGTTCTCGAGATATCATGTCCACCGATTTTGAAAACAGTGTTTCGAGAACAACGCATTCAAAGTTTGAAGTATTCAATATTAGGAATATTTCAATGACATTTTCAGGGGATATAGTTAAAAGGCGATACTATCGAATAAAAATATTTTTGGAAAATGCAATTTTTTATTCATCTAGGTAGACGCGACCCGTGAATTTTCAGTGGAAAAAGGCTGCAAGTGGTCAACGAACCGGCATGCCTATCCAACCGCTAGAGCTCCGATCGATTTGACATTTCTCATGCCTTCCGTTTTTCCCTCCGTTTCGCCGTGTGTCGCGTAGAAGCAAAATAATGGGTAATTTTTTAGATAAGTGACTTTTCCACAAAGTGAGCCTAACATTTCTTTGTGCTATTTTCTTAATTATAGTTTTATAAATAATAATATTCAGTCAGGGGAAGCTAAACCCCCCGCCCTCCCATAAGAAGTTATGGGGTTTTTAAGTTCGTGGAAACACGTGACAAAATTAAGCATTTTTCAACATTTCCACGCCTATATTGGGTTTGCTTGGGTTTTTGAAAAATTCGTAATTATTTTCACCGATTTTTCGCTCGTAAAAAATTTGGTAATAAAAAATGTCAGCTTCCCCTGACTGTATATAATCATTTATAACCAATAAGTGAGAAAGTAGCAAAAACATTTTTTTCGAAAAAGTCACTTATGTAAAGAATCACCAAATAATGTAACGGTGGCAAATTACGAAGGACAATTACGATTTTTCTAATTGACACGAATTGAACGACGAGCGTAAATGATTGCAGTGCAATTCATGTGACTCTTCCGACGATCTTGGCACTTACGAATGTGTGGAGAACGTGATTGAGAACTAATACGAGAATTTTTGTCGTATTGCAGGAACTGTTATGAGAGTCCGATGACCGGAAGTCCGAGGACCATCACCGTCGGGGCTCGTACCAGCGGAGATACTTCAAAAAGCGCGCACAAACGAAGTATCGTCCGGAGAATAATGGACCATCAACGAACGTGCCGTCTCGTTCTTTACCTGCTGATTCTTGTGAGCACCCGCGGCGGAAGGGCCATAGACATATGTGAGTACACACACCTATATATATATATATACAGGGTGTCTTGTAATTAATGGAAAATCCTGCAACTGTCCACTATATGCTGGACTTTCAGTTTAATAAAAGCCCCGCGGTTTTTGAGATAAAAATCATCTGCTTTTGATTTTTCGCATGCCATTCCTACAAACGATAACTTTTTTTGAACCGGTTAAAAAAAATACTCTTGGTTATTTGTTTTATCTAGAAAAGTCTTATTTTTAACCTTAAATGTTAAGGGGCTATACCAGTGTGAACGCTGAAAATTTGGGTGATTTTCGGGATTTTTTTGGAAGAAAAGTGCTCAATTAAATGTTTCGGAAAATTAAGAATATATTTGGCTATATTTGACCTATATTACATAATATTTTCATACAAAAATATTGAGATTCAAGCGACTTATGCGCTGCCTTTGGAGGCGCCATATAAAAAAGTTCCTCCACTGCTGACATGATTCCGGCCGATTGAGTAGCTGAAACCGAAAAAGGAAAAAATGTCGTTAAACTGGAAGGTATTTCCTGTACAATGACGTAGGATTTTCGAAAAATATCAAAATCTAACAACATGGCGTAGTTATGAAAAAAAGTCTGTTTTCTTGCCTATAAAATGGTCGTTTTTTTCAATGCCAAATCGTCAATTTTCATCCAATCAAAAATATCCTACGTCATTGTAGAGTAAATATATTCGAGAGTACTCAGTTCAAATTTCAAGTCAATCGGATAATTGCTCTTTGAGTTACGATGTCAGCAAATTTGAAAAATCTCATTTCGAGAAAAACGCGTTTAAAGGTTCAACTATCGATTTTTCCAAGATAAAATGATTAGAGATACGGCCTTGACATTTATACAGGATATTCTTGAAAGTATAAACTGTCGAAAAAGGGGAAAAAATTGATTTTTTGAAATTGTCATACTGGTATAGCCCCTTAAGGAAACTATGAAAAAAGATCTTATGCAGAATTTTCATACAAACCAATTCGAACATCTGACTTTGATAGCCTGCGGTGTAAAAAAATATACTCCGCACATCGTGTCAATTGCTTGAAAAAGTTTCTCAGTTATCGTCGATTCACATAATTTGTAGAAATGGCAAGCGAAAAACCAAAAGCAGATGATTTTTTTTTTAAATAACCTGAAGCCCAAAATCTCGAAAACCGTGGGACTTTTACTAAACCGAAATTCCAGCATAGGACATGACCTGACCCATCGACATTTGCAGGATCATCCATTAGTCACTGGACACCCTGTATACCAGTTTCAGCATTAAAAACACCGCAAACCAGGGGGACGAGTGAGAGAGAGTGAAGAACAGCGTTTTCAGATTGATTTATGCTACCGTGAGTTCGTACCCTCCGCCCTCTTTCCCTCGTCGACCCACTCATTATATCATACGTGCTTTGGCGTCTTTTGACTGCCCCCTCCAACCCCCCGCGACTCGTCATACCAAGCACAATTCTCGTCCGTTCCAAAAGTTTTCGGCCTTCCCCAATGTGATCCAACATTGCTCGGTCTATCGTACTACTTACTCGAAAACAAAAAAAAATCCTCGTTGATTTATCGCGGATCAGGCTCTTCGATTCCATCGCGCCCACGGTCAAATTGTTACTCTTGCAACGCTGTATGTGAATTATTGTTATCGCTCGTTATTATCTTCGATCGCGGGGAGAACATCCCCCGTTCCCGTGACGTTCACGGCCACTCTCGTTCCCAGACAACGGAACGCTATATTCTCTCGTGTCGTCGTCGTCGTCGTCGTCGTTCAGCATCAGACGAAAAAAAAACCGAAAGTTTCTTGGCCCCCGCGGTCAAAGATAAAAAAAAACGGCACATGCCAAATGGCGCGAATCGTTCCTCAGACTCATGAATACCGTGCACGACCCCTGAAACATACGAATATACGGCGCTTTCCTGAGATTTTTTTTTTCCTTTAACAGAACTACAGCTGTATATTTTGCCAAAGTTCTCGTCGATACAGACCTCTCGCGCCCCATACCACTCTCCGGTGCAACAAGAAAATCGGGTAGAACAACATATATATATATATATATATATATATATATATATATATATATATATATATATATATGTATATATATATATATATGTATATATATGTATGTATACATATGTATGTATGTATATATATGTATATATATATATATACATATATACATATATGTTGTTCTACCCGATTTTCTGTATATGCATACATGCACATATATATATATATATATATATATATATATATATATATATATATATATATATATGCATGTATGCATGTATGTATATGTATACATATATACACATTTATATACATGTGTGTATGTGTGTGCGTATATAGAGAGCTAATACCCAGGATGAGGAAGAACAAGCCGACGATATATACCGTTGTATTTGCATGCATCGGGAGCTATAATTCTGGCTTCGCTGCTGGTCGATCTCTCGATAAAAACCGCCCAATGCATCCTGTGTTATATATATATATATATATATATATATATATATATATATATATATATATATATATATATATATATGTATGTATGTATGTATGTATGTATGTATATGGGGAATTTCAGATGGTTCTGACAAGTTCATAGGTCCCATCTTGTCGGACTCAATTCACAACCCCTTTCTACTATCAACCCCCTGCCCAAAATAAAGTTGCCTGGTTCTTTTACGCCTGTCTAGTTTTGGAGGAAAAAAGTCGCCCTAAGCGGAGTGTTAAATGCATCGTATCCAAATCTGGAGAGTTTAGGGGTTAGGCTGCTGTGACAACCTGAAAATCAGGGTTGCTTGTAAATAATAATTTTGAGAGAGTAAGTGAGACGATTGAAAAATCGTTTGGACATTTTTTTATATGTACATTAAGGAAGTTGTGTACCAAATTTCAGAAAAAAATATTAATGATTGGAGAAGTTATGAGCAATATTGTGAAGGACCTTTGTATGTGAGGGGGGATGGTGTACTTGATTTTCGCCACCCGGTTGATATGAAACAAAATAACTGGTTTATGTCTTAAAATAGATTGACTTGACCGAGCTTTTTTCGTTATCGTATTTTAAAAAATTGAAAAAATTGAGTTTTTTGTCAATTTTTCGCGGAAAAATGACGTCATTATTGTTAATAAGTAATTTAAACATTACATTAACGAAGTTGTGTACCAAATTTCATGGAAAAATATTAATAATTATAGAAGTTATGAGGAATTTCGTGAAGGACCTTTGTACGTGAGGGGAAACGGTGTACGTGATTTTGGCCACCCGGTTGATACGAAACAAAATAACGGGTTTATTTCTTAAAAGAGATAATATTGGCTAAGACCTGACCGAGCGTTTTTTTCGTCATCGTGTTTCATTCATAAACATTTTTCGATTTTTCACGGATAAATTACATAGTTATTGTTAGTAAGTAATTAGAAAAAGTGTTACGTAAGAAAACGTCGGTCAAGACTAAACTACTATTACACTGAATAACTGTACCGAATTTCAAGTCAATTTGTTTATTAGATTTCGAGAAATCGTGTACACCGTTTTGAAAAGCATAGTTTCGAGAAAAACGCGTTCAAAGTTCGACTAGTTGTTGTATCATTGTAATCATAAGTTTACCTTCAACCTTCGATTCCTGCACCATACATTGGACCTTCCTCTTCAATTTGAGTTGCCTCAAGCGACGGGTGTTCGTCATTTTCACAGTAATCTAACTCCTTAAGGGGAGATATACACCTAGGAGCCGGAAAAAAGGTCATTTTTGTGAATTTTTTCAAGGAAAACTATTTTAAATTTTGGATTGGGGTTTTAATTATATTAAAGTATATACATTCAAACATATGTTTAATTTTCTTTATTTAAAAATATCAAAAATATACAAGTAAAATATCAAAAACATACAACATACAAAAAACATACAAAAAAACAAACAAGACAAAAACATACAAAAAAATATCAAAAATATACAACAAAAAAATCAAAAATATACAAGTAAAAAAAAATATCAAAAATATTCAAGGATCATACGCTCCAAGGATTGTATGATCCTTGGAGCGTCGAAAAAAAATCTGCATATACGGTACCCACTGGCGTTTCATCAAAAATCATCTGAAAAAAAACCAAAAAGATTATTAAATTAGATACTATAATCTAGTACTTGTCATAGCCGATTTAGAAAATATCGATTTATGACAAAATGGCGGACGTTTGAACACAAATAGTGATTTTTGTGCCAAAAATTAGTTATTATTTTGCCTACAAAACAAAAACTAAGTAACGGACAAAAAATCCTATGACAAGTGCTAGATAATGGTGTACAGAATAACCACAAAAAACCTCAAGGCAATCGGTTCATTGGTTTTCGAGAAATTTTGGGTACCGATTTGAAAAACGTGGTTTTGAGAAAAACGCGTTTGAAAATTTGGGAATGAATAAATCATGAAATTTGTCAACTTACATGGAATCATCGATACCAGGCCCATAGTGTAGGTCTTCTACGGTCGATGGAATGTTCATAGCTTCTAAATCGATTTTTTCGACCATCAGGTGTATATCTCCCTTTAAGCAAGTATGTTGCAATTTATTAAAAGCCCTGAATGCGTTGCTTCTCTCAAGAGACCCAATGAAAAATCGTCAAAAAGCGCCTGAAAAAGAAGAACAATACAATTACGGCATTTTTTTCGTTTTGGTTGAACAAGAACAAAAAATCTGTGCAAAATGGAGACGAGTATCGGTACGATCGACGATTCAGCCTGGATGATCCCGTGTGTATTACAGGAGTGAAGATATATCAATGATTTTTTTTTTGGTCGTCTTGTATGGCGAACGAATGAAAAAGGGTGGCTGTCTCACTCGGTGGTACATTAGCCAAGTCGACCCCTCGTTGTACGTGTTTCTGCTCGGTTTGGTTTTCCAAGCGATCGAACATTGCCGTCTCAGAAACATCCTCTCGAATGTCCCGGCTCCCTCGTCGGTTTTATCAGGTAAACAGATAGAGGAACATTCATAAAGTTAACGAGAAGTAGAGACGCGGCATGCTTAGCTTGTATGCCGATGTATATATATATATATATATATATATATATATATATATATATATATATATATATATGCATGCATTATACATATATATATATCGTTTGTACGTACACGTAACGAGGAGGAAGCAAAGCCGAGGCTGCATTATTGCAAAAATTAGCGAATTAATTGTCGAACAGAGCCAATTAATAAATGCACGTCTCTCGGGTGCTCCTGCTCGTGCTCCCTCTTTCTCCCGCTCGTCCTCCTACGTAAACGTTCTACAATGAAGGAGCGGTGAAATACTGGCGGCAGTTATCATCGGCACAAGTGCCGAGGGATTATTAACGACGAACACGCTGTACACGCGTTACATTCGAAAGGAAGGCTGGGTAGTTTTATCGATAAAAATTGATTTGTGATACTGGAATCGTGGATTATTATACGAGAAAGGAAAAATCTTAACGTTTTCATTCTCTTCTCTCATCTCATTATTCTTGTCGAAGCGAAAATTTTGTCCGCGTAAAATAATCATGCTGATCTGTAAATTGAAATGAAATTGGAAATGTAATTAAAGTGCAATTGAAATGCAATTAAAATGCATTTTAAATAAGATCGATGTGCATTAGAAATGAAATTGAAATGAAATCGAAATAAAATTGAAGGCGGGGTGAAAAAAAAACCGAAAGTATTGTATCCGACGATAGAATATCAATTACAGCACTGACAAGGAACATCAGTGAAGTGTTCGCCTTCGATTTTGTTGAAACTCATATATGCGATAAAGCATTTAAAACTATTAGACATTATTATATTTTTTTCATTTATTTTTTATTTTGTAATATTTTTTTTATTGGCGGAAAAACAGCTTTAAGGGGGAAACTACCCCTCGAAGAAAGGCGTCACCCCTTAACGGAACTTTTTCCAATACTTCTATAATCGATTTTCCATCGCTTTATATATACACACATTTTAAAACAAAGGTTTCGTTTTAAAAACTGCATATATATATATATATATTTGCAGTTTTTAAAACAAAACCTTTACTGTTGTTGCTCCTCATCGAATATCTATACAATCATTAATAGCAATATTAGAAAATAATTAGTGAATACTGAATAAGTGTAAAAATTTCGTCGGCCGGACTATTGGGAATGTATAAATAGTGTATTAGAGAACACGGGGAACACGAAGGCATGCGGTGGGTCCCCTGTGGTGGCTGAACGAGGAACCATCCCGGGTAACGAGACACACGCGTATCAACGTGGGGCGATGCGTCTGCCTTGGTAAATTCGCGGTCGTATAAAGAGGATGCCGCAAACTGCGTTGGAGGCCGAGTGTGGTGCACTTTTATACACACACAGCCGCACGCGCCATAAATATATATATATATATATTTTATGGGTGCGTGTGGCTGTGTGTGTATAAAAGTTCACCATATATATATATATATATATATATATATATATATATATATATATATATATATATATATATATATATATATATATACAGTCCAACCTGGATATAACGAAACTCTAGGGAAGTTCGTTATATTGAGGTTTCGTTATATCGAATTCATGTTCCTTAAGGGACTATACCAGTGCGAACGCTGAAAATTTGGGTGATTTTCGGGAATTTTTTGGAAGAAAAGTACCCAATTAAATATTTCGGAGAATTAAGAATATATTTGGCTATATTTGACCTAGATTACATAATTTTGTCATAAAAAAAATATTGAGCTCCAAGCGACTTATGCGCTACCTTCGGAGGCGCCAAAAAAAGGCAAAAAAATCGATTTTTTGAAAGTGTCACACTGGTACAGCCCCTTAAAATGTTCTTTGCAAAAATATATTAGCACTATAAATATAGAGATATTTAAAAAAAAGAAAGGTTTATATTCGAGAAATTTTTGAAGCATACTTTCGTTAAAAATATGAAAAAAATCACAAAGTGAAATTTTTCGATATCTCAATAAGTTCAGGAGTTATCAGCGTATGAACGTTGCCATAATTTCCGAAATCGAAATTTGTTTTAAAATTATAACTGCTAAAAAAGTAAAGATAAAAAGCTCAAAATTGGCGTGGATATTCCTTTCATGGGGTACAATTTCACAAAAAAATCAGGAAAACCAAAAATGGTCGGGGTGGAAAAAATACGACCGACATGAAATGGCGTGGAATGTCCCATATATATATATATATATATATATATATATATATATATATATATATATATATATATACAGGTCTTGTGGCCGAAAGGATCTCGGAGTAGGGAAAACAAGGGAGGGCAGATGCAGTTAAAGCGGGCATAAATCGCGATGTTAATGTTCCCGGTGATCCATAAACATATGTTGTATATACATACGTTAGTTAGGATCGTCGTCTGTGCTCTTTCGTCTCGACGCACGCGCGTGCTTTTACTCTCCTCAAACGCAAATACACGAAAATATGTACAATCATTTATGTATACGTGCGCTCAGCAAGTTCGACAATAATTGCACCAAAATGTAAATCACCCACGGGCAAATTTGAAGATTTTTCTTGCGTGACAAAAATGAAAAATAAAATCAAAGCGATTATCCAATAACCAAAAAGCAGTTAGATAATCAGGATTGCGTAATTAGCGTTATTGAGGAAAAAAAGGATGAATATTCATTTCGCATGTATCAACCACATTTATAAATATTTTTCAATACAAAAAAGGTAAAAGATACTTAAAATCGTACTCTTTAATGTAAAAAAACAAAATGTTAAACCTGCTCACGTTTTCTCCGAAAAAAAATTACAAAAGTTCCTCTTTTTTCCGGTCACGAGCTAGATGTAACCCGTTAAAGAAAATTGCCTATTTCGGTTATCGTTATGGCCACCATAAGTGGACAAACGCGTCTACCCGCCTCGAGTTGGGACTACTATATATATGTATATAGCTACGTATGTATATATGTATACATATAATGATTTTCCTGCGAGAGGATCAAGTGCATGCGTACGGAGGAAAGTGTGGGAGGCCTCAGCTCTTTGGGGCACTTGACTTGTTCGTGCGAATGGAATGAACGAATATACAGGGACAGAGACCTTGTTCAACGCATATATATATATATATATAACTTAGAGTCAAAGCAAATGTGGGAACGACGCGCGTTGAAGTTTCGTATCCGCGGGAATCGAGGGAGCGAAGAGAACGAGGTGGGAGGGTCACTTCGGGTTGTTCTCCACTCTCCATAGTCTCTTTGCATCTCCAAGGCACTTTCAAGATACACGGCCGTACGCGTGTATCCGCAAAAATGAAGAACCGTTAAAAAAAAGGAAATTCCATTCAAGAAACGATAAAACTTTCCGTGGCCCACTAACAACCCATAATATGCCTACTCTCCACATTTTTTCCATTCAACGTCGAATTTTCTCAGTCAAGCTACCAAGGACTGGAATAATTGGGAGCCGAGGTTGAAGCAGTGGCTCGATTTTTTCTAATAATTTGCACATTAAAAAGTTCAGTAGATCCTAAGTATGGAGGGCTACACTCGAATCGCCTAATTCACCATAAGCTCGTACGAAAAATACGCATCCACTGATTCATGTATGGTTGCAATGCGTTCATTCTGTACCGCACATATGAGTTTGGATTGGGCTAGTGTACAGCTTTGGACTTTGTTGGACGATGCGTTACACGGTTGCGGGTTGCAGACACGCGTATGTCCGGTAGTACGTGCGTATGAGGGAGAGGTTTACCCTGTTCTTTGCTGCACATCGTTATATATATATATATATATATATATATATATATATATATATATATATATATATATATATATATATATATGCTGCACATCGGTATATATATATATATACGTGTATGCACATCGCGACAGGAATTACATTCGTGCGTGCGCTCGAAACACGTACATTCATGCTCGGACGCCTACGCACACATTGCGCCTTCCTGCGTCTATTCGCACGGATAGATGTCCATATAATATATACATGTATACATATATGTGCATACGTACATATGCTTGGTCTAGTCAAGCTAGGAACCAGTCTGATAGCATGTACGACACGAGTTCTACACTCGTATGGATGCGATCTACACACACACACACACACCCATTCACACATATATATACACATACAGGGTGTCCTGTTATGAATGGATAATCCTGCAACTGTCGATAGGTCAGATCATGTCCTACTATATGCTGGAGTTTCAGTTTAGTAAAAGTCCCACAGTTTTTGAGACAAAAATCATCTGCTTTTGATTTTTCGCATGCCATTTCTACAAATGATAACTTTTTTTGACCCGGTTTAAAAAAAATACTCTTGGTTATTTGTTTTATCTAGAAAAGTATTATTTTTAACCTCAAATGTTAACCCTTAACAGTCATCGGGGTTGAATCAACCCGAGGCGGTTTTCGACGTTCCAGCAATTTTTTTTTTCGATATTTTTTTTATGTTAAAAATTACACGACTTGAGAATAATCGGCATGGTCTTACACACAAGGGTTAAAAATGCATTGTAGTATTTTTTTTGTTTTTTTTTCTTCAATTTTTAAATTATTTATCACTTTCCAAAGTGAGTGGGGTTGATTACACCCCCAATTTCACGATCTGGAGGTGTGATCGACAAGGGTTACGGAAAATTTATGAAAAAAGATCTTACGCAGAATTTTCGTACAAACCAATTCAACCAATGCGGTGTAAAAAAATGTACTACGCATATCGTGCCAATTACTTGAAAAAGTGGCTTAGGTATGGTCGATTCATATTATTGTAGAAATGGCAGGCGAAAAACCAAAAGCGGATGATTAAAACAATAACATAAAGCACAAAATTTCGAAAACCGTGGGACTTTGACTAAACTGAAATTCCAGCTATAGTAGGACATGATCTGACCTATCGGCAGTTGTAGGGTTATCCATTTATAACAGGACACCCTGTATATATAAATGCTACGTTCACAAACGTGCAGTTTGAATTGCAAACATTTTTTAATCGTTTAAGAATTTATAGAAGATACAATCCCCAGCAAAAGGCGCCAGAGTTTGAATTCCTCAAGTATATGTGCCCTGGATGTAAAATAACACTATTATTCAGTCGTGGCGTCATGCGTAGATCAAGCCTCCAATATAGAGCCGAAAATAGATTTTCTTTCTCTTCTATGTTCAATGATCAATCCAGCTGTATTCGTTGATATTGAACTTCATTGAGCAAAAACCCTCGAGAGTGAGTTTGGACACTTGCCATACGGTTTGGTAAGGATGCCTGGGAGAACGGAACGGGAAAGAAAGCAAAATTTTGATGGATATAATATTATATCCATCAAAATGTATATAATAGTATAATATTAATTATAACATAACATTAGTATAGTATTAGGAGTATAATATTAATTATAACATAACATTATTATAAGTATAGTATAATTATAAGTGTAATATTAATTAGCCAGTGTGTAGTAAACGATTGGGATTTTTTTCAAAAAGGACATACACAAGTGATCGAGACGAAAAAATTTACGATACGTTGGAATAGGTACTCCATGGTGGGGTTTTGGATCAGTTCAATCATAAGACACAATCGGCACATTGTGATTGAATCCTAGACCAACCTAGTTGACAAATTCATGTTTCCTACGTTACCGAGTTTGAGTTTCAACTCTTCATCGGCAAAGAACCCGAATTTGCTATCCCGGATTTACAACAACCCTCCGAAGTCTTCCAACGAGGGATGGATCGATTCAACAGACGAGTTTGTATCAATTTTGATCGTCAGGGCAGCGACTCTGCAAGACTTCCAAGCTGCCTGAAAACGAATTCTTGGACAAGAGTGTATCTGTAATGACTATAATAATATGCAGGTCTATTCTTACGTCGAGAAGTTGATCATATCATGTCTGGCCACTTTTTCTCGTGGGTGAATTTCAATAATTCACGGGTATATTACGTTCCTGATCGACATACAAGCATACCCTCGTTCCCTTCGATTTTATCGTTTCATATCGTTCAACGTACATCTCTCTCTCTCTCTCTCTCTCTCTCTCTCTCTCTCTCTCTCTCGCACTTCGAACCTGTTTCTTGGCCACACGAGCGTTATGGAATTGTCATTCACCACATACCCTTCCCCCTCGCGCTTTATCATCCGCTTCACCCCATATCTCCTTCATCCGCTCTCCGTCGCCGCAGTCAAACCGCTTTCCAATTACGCCCGGGCTTCCATTAGAGCCCGCACCAACCACCACGAAATGATCGTTTCATCCCCCTGGAACGTACACACACGCGCATATACGTCAGTCATCGACAGTATTAACATAACGCGGTCCCGAGACGATAAACAGACACGAGCTGGAAATGACCGGTTGCGCTATCCATCGAACTTCGATTCGATTTCTGGTGAATATGTAGCGCTAAATGAATCATCAAAATCGGAGTTTTATAGAGAAATTCGTGCTCGACTGCTTTTTGGAACGAAATCACGTTATTGGGGAGTTAAGGGGTTAGGTAACGGGTATAAAATCATGGGCGAATTTAACAATTTTTTTTCGTATGAAAACGTGATTCACTCATAAAATTAACTACACATCTATTTAGTATGAATATCAAGCTGTTAGAAAATATATTAGGTGCACAATTTAGTTCGGTCCGCTTTCAAAAGGTGGCTCTAGGTGCTATAAATGGTTGACAGCAACAGCTGATTTTGGCTGTATCGTGAAGTATCAACCTCTCTTAACCAAATATCGTTTACAGGCCTTTGAGTTTTGCGCGTCAAGTCTAATTTTTACTGCCGTGAAAATGTCGAATTTCGTCCCAAATAAGCACCATTTGCGGGAAGTGTCGATGTTCCGTTTCAATTGGAAGAAAAGTGCAGCTGAAGCCCACCGAATGCTGGTTGAACCATCGCGGGAGACTTCTACATGCAACAATTGATCCGTTTAAAGCCAGCTATAACCGAAAAACGTCCAGAATATGCGACCAGACACGAGTCCATAATCTTTCAACATGACAACGCTCGGCCTCACGTTGCTATTGTGGTTAAAAACTATTTGAAAAATAGCCAGTGGGAAATTCCGGCTCACCCGCCTTGAAAATGTAAAAAATGTAAAAAAAAAAAAACATTTTTTGACCCGTCACAGTGATGTGCCGCATTAAGGTGGTTTACTCGTCGTTTCCCTTTCTCACTAGAATGGTGCTCCAAGAACACTCCGATCCTAGAGCACGAAATAAATACCTCTCGCTCTCGCTCTCTCCCTCTCGCTCTCTCTCTCTCTCTCTCTCTTAGTCCTCGGAATTCAAAGCAACCGGTATATATACAGCCCATATACTCGTTTTCCACTTGAGACTTTAACAACGTTATAAAGATGTATATATATTTAATATTACTTCAAGAGGTAAATTCTCTTCACTTTTCTGTAGCCCAGCAGTCTTTCTCGTCTTGTCGTTGGGGTGCTGTGCATCAAAGGATTGCATCAATCCTTCTCTCTCTCTGTCTCTCTCTCTCTCTCTCTCTCTCTCTCTCTCTCTCTCTCTCTCTCTCTCTCTCCACTCTTTCGCTAGTTTGCATCATGTAACGCGATAGAAGAGGCGACGTTTCGTGCGCTCAACTCTCATCACTGTCACCCTCCTTGTGCAAGATTTTTCCGTCCTGGCTGATAAACGAAAAGCTCCCGGAGTCCTCGGTCGTTGGTACTAATCTTTGAGGCTTGCGGAAAAGCTTGGATATCATACAGAGAAGAGAAAGCGACCGAAGAGAGAGAGAGAGAGAGAGAGAGAGAGAGAGAGAGAGAGAGAGAGAGAGAGAGAGGAGGCTGTCAATCGGGAGTTCTGTCCGTTCTCATAAGCACTTCCGATCATCCTTTTTCCGACATTTTCCCGCGTCTGCTGCACTCATACACACGCCGTAAAAAGGATTTTTTTCGTACCCCCCTTCGATGTGCACTGACGTTGAGAAAACAAACACGCAGCCAATGCAATCTTATTCGTCCGCCGTTCCACGTCGTTCGCGTTCCCGTCACGAAGGGGTTGGAAGTAACCCTCGGCCTCCCGCAACTCGAGACAGTGATCCCGAGACGTGGAAAGAGCGAAAGCTCTTGACGGAGCGAGGCTAAAGCGAAAAGGACGGCGAATGAGCGAACGAGAAATATACGCATAGCGAGCGAGTGTGCGACAGGGCTGGGGTAAAAGCAGTGCGTGGCCTAGGTCGAGCAGAGGGGCGTAAGACCGGCACTTCCGCTTTGCCAGTCGTTCCGGCGCCACAGTTGGACGCATGCGTTCACTCAACTATAACCACGTCCGCGAAAACCAATATTTACTATGCATATTTGTCTTGCCAAGTTTTGTTTATTTATTGTTCTTGTTTGGCAGGAATAATGTTTGTCAAAGTGCCAAATGTGCATGAATTTTGCCTCGGCCAATAATTTCTTCATTTTGAATTGTTGGGACAGGAGAAAAATCGACACATCAACTTGTAATATGAACTTTTTCCTTCTGCACAATCGAAGGACTTGGAAGGGAGAAAAAAACGTCTTTCAAGGCGTTGCTGTGACGATCTAAAAGTCGGGGTTATTTAAAAAAATGAATTATGAAGGAATAAGTAAGATGATTAAAACCTCGTTTGGACATGTACATAAAAAAATTGTGTAACAAATTGTATATAAAAATATAAATAATTAAAGAAGTAATAAACTATGTTGTGAAGAACATTTGAACGTCAGAGACTCAACGGTGTACTTGTTTACCACTACCTGAATGATCGGAAACAAAAAACGAAATTTTTACTTAAAATAAATAATATTGGCTAAGACCTGACGGAGCTTTTTTTGGTTATAGTATTTTAATCCCGAAAAAAAAATTATTGCATTTTTTTTGCGAAAAATGATTACATTATTTTTAATAACTAACGACAAAAATATGTTAGTAAAAAACACGTCGGTCAAGACTAAACTACTATTACACTGAATAAGTGTACGAAATTTCAAGTCAATCCGTTGATTAGATGTCGAGAAATCGTGTACACCGTTTTGAAAAACATAGTTTCAAATCATCATGAGCCTTCAATGTGCGATTCCTGCAG
The DNA here is from genome assembly GCA_944452715.1 of Ophion slaviceki. Classification (NCBI taxonomy): domain Eukaryota; kingdom Metazoa; phylum Arthropoda; class Insecta; order Hymenoptera; family Ichneumonidae; genus Ophion; species Ophion slaviceki. Next base: position 22,372,154 of record OX101793.1, on the reverse strand, counting down.
CATATGTTGGACCTTCCTCTTCAATTTGAGTTGCCTCAAGCGACGAACGAGCGTTCTCCATTTTGACAGTAGCCTTAAGGAGTATGATTTAGGCGGGTCCACTTGCAACGAGAAACTTCATACGCGTGTGGATTTTTTCTCGTTCTTTTTTATAAATATTCATCTACACATAATTACGAGAAAGACGTCACGTCGTTGGTGTCCAAAAGGTGGCAGTTCTCCGGGCTCGTTACTCGTGGAAAGTCGAAAATGTTCGCAAGCTCCAACCGTACAGGGAAAATAGCAAATGAAAAGCACTCGTGAAGCCCGTCGCCGCGACAGAATTTGTTTGGGCCGTGGTCGTTTCATGCATATATCCACCACCGCGATCCTTCTCGCGCTCTTTCCAACGCTTCTTCCAGAACGACAGGTCACGCAGCTAAAGCAAAGCGCAGCTTTCTCTACTGACGTCGCGCTACTGTCCTTTTTGCCAGTCCTAAAGAGAGAGAGAGAGAGAGAGAGAGAGAGAGAGAGAGAGAGAGAGAGAGAGACTCTCCCAGTCGGGAGAGACCAAACGAGCGCGCTGTAATTAAACCTGTACCTACCGAGCTTGTGTGGGTGTCCTGTGAGCGTTTTTCGAAAGCAGTTTGAGCCGCGCTTTCATTCGAGGCTTTTGAATATACTCCAAGCATATGACGAAAGCGGCCAAAGCAGATGAGCGCTCGGACACGCCTTAAAATGTAAATCGAGAGAGGATTCGCAGCTTTGACGAAGAAGATAAAAAAGCCCAAAATAGCAGACATTTTGGCAATTTTTGGATCGCCGGCAAAATCAAGATTCCACTGCAATTTTATATTTACATTCGCTATAATTTATTGATTACTGCTCGCTCATTCGATTAAGGCGGGATTCTTGTCTAGAAACTTGAAAAAATGATTTTTTTTTACATTTTTTGTCCCTAAATGGAAATTTCGAAATTCTAAATATTTACGCCACTAAACGGGACGAGAATAAGATCGACCGGGCGGAGCTACAAAGTTCAAAAGCTTGCAAGGAAGCTAGAACTGCTCGCAGGGAAAAACGAGCTTCGGAAAATCATCATTTCGAAGTCGAGGAAAGCACAGTTTACGAAGTAGGAATGACCGATTAATATAACGTAAGTATAACATGCCATTAAACTTAGATAGTTGCGGTTGTCTGAAATTGTACTCCAAACTTTGAACGCGTTTTTCTCGGAACAGCTTTTTTCAAGCCGGTTGACATAAAATCTCGAGTCCCATTCAACCGATTGACTTTAAATTTGACATTCGGGCAATACGAAATTATTATTAATACCTTTATTCATTAATTTTAAGTTGGAGAAAAAGTAACCTTTTTTCAGACAGTCGCCATTAATTATTTCTCTCTTCGGTACCTGCCATAATGACATTATTATTGTCATTCTTATTTCATTTCTGTTTCAGATGAATGCGAGCTTTCGGATCGTGTCAACCGCCTCAACCTTTTTTACCACCATATTTACAGGCCCATGACGTATTCAATTGTTATTGTCTTTCGCACAAGCATTTTTTGCTACTTCTTGAAAAATCAATAAACAGACTGTCAAAAATGCATGACAAATATTTTTTGTTTTTTTTTAACCCGAAATTTAGACCTCCAGACTAGAGTACTGTCTTAATTAGCAGGAAAGTCACCCAGGTGGGGAGAAGCTCCAAAACGGACGAAGAGGGGGGATATCAATTAACGGAAAAGATTTTGCACGCAGGAGGAAGAAAAGGAGGCAAAAGAGGGAGGAAGGTCGTGTGTACAGCTGTATAGTAAGAATTCAAGCGAGTTATATTTCGGGGGTTCATTCCCGCAGACAAGCTTAATCCCAGGAGAGTGAGTCATGATTTATGCTTTAATATCGCGCCGGGGTTGCGTAATAAGGTACCGGTGCGCTTAAGATGTTTTTCACGCGTAATATACGTATACAGACATATACATATACATATACATATACATATATATATATATATATATATATATATATATATATATATATATATATATATATATCGTGAATCTAGGTACGCAAGATCCGAGGACCGTAGTAAGATCGAAAGGAGAGAGAGAGAGAGAGAGAGAGGCCAGAGCAGTAATTAATTTACATTCACGCGCCGCGCGAACGAGAAAAGCGGCTGGGCGGAAGGGGAAATGAACGCAAACGCTGTCCGCTACCAGTACCGAGAGCGCGAACGCGAGTAGACGGTTAACACGGTCTGGTTTACCGCAAGAGAACAGCGAAAGCAGAGCTGTCCGGAGCAACTAGCAGCCCATATACAGTAGCAACAGAACGGATAAAAAGAGAGGAACAGCGCGGGTTATAAAGAAGGGTAAGAATGAAGGGGAAGGAGGGACGGTGGGTCTCTCTGTGGGCTTCTGCTATATACACGCTTTGCCAAGCGAGCCCGGTCATTAATAGTAATCACGGTGCAACAAAGAACCGGAGAGTTACTTCTAGCCACTGGTGCATTCAGATTTGATCTACGAAGTGGAAACTCTCTTACGCAAGGCGCCCGTCCGGTTCTCCCCCATCTAGGCGACGCTACTGGTACCCCCCCCCCCCCAAGTCATAACCAACGAAAAATTTCTCTCAATTAACGCCAAGGGTTTCTTCGCCCGCTCGATATTTTCTCCACGCTCCAGATGATGCATCGTGTTTGAAAAAAGAAAATCTGCGCAAGAAGAAACCGTCTGGCGAGATGTACGATACGAAAACACGCTTAAATCATCGCGGGGCCTAGGGCTCGAGATAATTCACGAGGGATCGTCGACGATAGCCGAGAAACAAGCTTGCAAAGGAGTCGCCATTGGAATCCAACATGGCTGTACACTTTGGGTTACGAATTATCGAAGTATCCTTCATCCGTACGAGTTACTCGTAGTTTTTCTTCCCTTTCCTGGCTTTGCGGCAAAATCCGAGCGAATTATCGACTTTGAGAGAGTTTTGGGATGGGTTGGAAGGCTGGTAGGAACTGAGTGAAGGGGGAGACTGACAATGAGGGGAGGAAAAAGAGCGAGTCTTGCGGTTGCAGGTTAAGTTTAAATCCGGGCACCTAGCTGCAGCTGATCGGCTAAACGCTTCCAATGGTGACCATTGGCAGCGACAATTGGTGAAGTCACCATTCGTGAAGCACCGTTCGTGAATTCGATATTGAGGTCCTCTCGTGTAGCTTGTTCGCCGAATGAAGGCACGGCGATCTTCCGACATTGCCAATTGATGACACAACGTTGAGGACCAGCTACGAGAGACTATGGGGAATAAGCGAGGTAGTCATCTTGGCAGAGGCGAGCATTCAATTTCCCTGGTCTGCCAGTTAGGACAACAGTTTATCGGGAGTTTGGCTGTAGCGCAGTGTTCACCCACTGGGATCCAACGAACGGGGATGATCAGTGATTGGCCGTGTTGCGAATGGACCAATCACTGTGCAGCTTAGCGGCTTACTCCACATATTGGAGGCGACAGACGCGCCACATAGCGTAAGCTGTGCTCAGCCATCCGGAGGGCCGTAGCCTTCCGTTCGAGCCTGTCACTCCCGAGAGTTATGGCGCCCGAATGAGTGGCTTGGGCGGGAAAACGTCGAATAACTTACTTTTTCGTTCGCCTTCTCGGGCTTTTCGACTTCGGCTCTTCCCTCAGGATGTCTATAAATAGCGGGAAAAGATCGAACCTCTCGTGCACTTCCACGGGGCTTACTTCAGCAACTGAAAGCTCCCGGTATTCGTGGAAAAGCAATGACGTACAATAGTCGCTGGTGAAGATCTCCGCCAAGTCCATTTACCGAGATATGACGTACGCGCGTGCTTTCAATGAAACTTCAGCTCCACCCTTGACTTTTGTCCCCTCGGAGATTCCCAGATTCGATCGCGCTCCACCAAGCTCCGTAATGAATGTCTTTCAGCCGGTTTGTCCCAAATTTTCGCGTTTGACCCTCTACGAAACGCGCCCTGTCTCACGTACGAAAGTATGGATAGCTGGCGTGTTTGGAGCAAACGGGTGCGAGTCACGCCGGAAGTGATACTATCTCTACTCGGGAAGCTACTGCCACCGAGTAGCTGGCTTCTCTCGTGTGCGGTGTGCTTTTGGCCCCCCCTTTTCCCTGGAAGACCTCAATCGATACTACGGGTCTAGTCTCCGGAATGTCTCGAGGGTTCTCAACTCTTGACCCTCACGCGGCGGAGTCACCACCTCAGCGTCGGCGACCCGTCCTGGCAAACGTGAGGACCCTAAGAGTCATCGCCGTATGAATATGTACGTCGGCAATATGATAAAGTACATGTGGAGCCGTCTGCAAGGAGAACTGAGAAAATAATGACAGGCGTGTTCCTTTGACGGTTGCGGGGGTGTTGATCGCTCAACCTCGAGACACACGTGATGTCAGTTTCAACCTGAACACATGTGAAGTCAGTTTCAACATGGACACAGGTGAAGTCAGTTTCAACCTGGGCATAGGTGAAGTCAGTTTAAACCTGAACACACGTGAAGTCAGTTTCAAACTGGACACACGTGAAGTCAGTTTAAACCTGGACACACGTGAAGTCAGTTTCAAACTGGACACACGTGAAATCAGTTTCAAATTGGACACACGTGATGTCAGTTTCCACCTGGACACAGGTGAAGTCAGTTTCACCAACAACGACACAAGACCTGCATTGCATCTATAGGCTTATAGGGAAACGCGAGAAAAAAGAGGCAAGGGCTGAGCGCGATTGCATGAACAATTGCCAGAGCGAATGCAGCCATGTCCGACGTTTAAAAATGGAACAGTGATAAATTTTCCAATGGCGTAGCAGGAAAAACAGAGGCGAACCAGCCTGCGATCCGTCCCGAGGGAATACTCTTTCCTCCGCCACTTCCCTCCGTTCGCTTGTACATTGGAGCATCCAATTTTCCCGGATGCAGAGCCCAATGCGACCACACCTCGGATCTGTATCGCCCACTGTAGATACGAGGGTACATTGTGATGGCGTAACAACTCCGGCAGCGGGGTGATGATCCCTCGTGTCGCGCAACCGGCGAGAAAGAGGCGATGGATCGAATTGGCATATCAGCAATGAACACCCTCATAGGGAATATCACGTGAGAGGTATCGAACGTAAAGAGACAGAAGCCCACCTGGCCATTGGCAGTTCGGAACGGTGAATCACTGTGTCGTTTTGGCCGTGTATGGAAAAAAGTTTATCATCATCCCCCTAGAATCCATAAGCAACGAGACAAGCTGTATAGTCCGAATGAAAAATTGACAAGGCGCTTTACATACCCAACTCGGGAAAATGGCAGACTAGACTCTACCGTGCCGTACGATAAGCATCCACACTATACTGCACTCTACTATAATACCCTTCCTCTTCTTTGCTTTTACAGCACAATGCATCGCCCCCTTGGGAATGGAGGCCGGAGTGATACCGGACGTCGACATCACCGCCAGCTCGAGCTTCGACAGCGGAAACGTTGGACCCCATCACGGACGGTAAGTGTACTCACCGTGTACTATGAGAGATAAGCTCTTCCTCTCTCTTCCCCCTCGTCTCAGGCTCTAACTCTTTTCCCCGGCTATCGCAACCCTCGTATGTATAAATTGCAATCTTACGGCACGTCCTCGATCCAACACTTCTGGACTCTGGACTACTCGAGTCGGCCAAAGAAGACTTACTCGTCGAAATGAAGCACTTAGGGTGGACCCGAAACTTTCCCATGTCTGCCCAGATTCCGGCAACGGCAATCGGAAAGTCCCCCTACTTTTTCTTACTTCGCAACTTTGGATGATTTGGCCCTGCACGTCTTCGTTCGGAGTTTCACCAGCCAAGTTTCACGGTAGAAATAGAAAATCCAAGGAGACGAGATGGATGCGTTTTCGGACTGGATTAACTTTCTATCCGTGTTGTTTTTCAACTTTGACGATTAGTAAGCTGGTGATCGGAGTTGAACGGTGAGCCTGTCCCTGCATCTACCATGCGATTAACTCAATCGCTTAATTGATTACGTACGATCAGCCGAATGACTAGACATTCACCAACTGATGCCGGCTAGACTTCTCCCGCCACTCTCGGCACTCAACTCGACGATGCTGGAGAAAACATCGAGCGTGTATCTCCTCCCATTCAAATTCCCCAGTCATCTATTTCGTTTGTTATCTAATCCGTAGTTCCGACTCCGCAAGCGAGAAGGGTTCGGGGATTGCCCCATTCTTTTTCTTTTCCCCCCGTTGTTCATCCAACGGAGCAACATCATCGTTGATGGGATGAAATAAACTCAACGGTCAAGCTTAGTTGCGACGTTATGATCGTGATGGGATCTACAATTCTTCGCTGTGTCCGGGAGTATTAATCGCCAGTGGGTACCGCATTAATCACCGGAGGTTGTAGCGATGAGAGACGCAGACGAGAAGGTTCCCTACACCTCTAATTCGACCGCACACGTATCCCACAATGAGAATTGATGACGCGTTTCGTTCCGCATACGTGTGGGGTCCAAATGCAGCAACGGCAGTCCGTTGCTTCGCCTGATCGATGCCACTTTCACCCTTTCTCCGTCTATTCGTTGCGTCTTTCGCAGCTTCGCGGCATGCACACCCAGCGAATTCAGTGTACACGTTTAAAGTTCGCCCAGGCTTTGAAGCGACATTAACGACCATCTGGTTTCTCCGCGCCGCGATTATCCATTCGCCGTACTGGCCGCGCCTAATTATATCGATCGGTAACGTTCACGCAAGTTCCCCCACGAACGAAATTCACCTCGAACACGCAGCCCTCTATTTCCGTGGCCGTAGGTAAACTGCTCGTATACGCTTATAAGCCCCTCCTGGCTATACCCCACCTTCGACACGACTAGTCTGACTCTGCCAGACATTCGACTCGAGTCTGCCATTGCCTCATTGTCCATTATTCCTGGCATTGTAATTTGTCGAAACAAGCACCCGCGGGGATTTGGAGACTCTCGGTTCACGACAATCAGTCACGAATACGTCAGCCATCGGGCTCGGAGCTTCAGCCCGGGGGAGGCTTTTGTAAATTAATTTGTGTCAATCAACCGGCGAACAAGGGGTATCTCGTTATTGTTTATTAAAGGCATACTGGGCTTTTGAGCCTGTGGATATTGGTACTTTGGCTTGGGACACGAGTGGGAGGAAGCTCCGGAAGGGTGGACGGGGGGAAAGAGCCACTTGGAACTTTGACAAAGCCTCTCGTAGGCCTCATGTACCTCGTCTTTGGAGACGTTTACTTCCTATCCTATTATACAGGCTCGACAATGATACCAAAGTCGATTACCCACCTGGCCTCTCTCTCTCTCTCTGCCCCTCCATCGCCAGCCCAAAGTTCGCAAGGAAACTTGGTGTCTTACACTCAGGAGCTTAGCGCCATATACTCACAGCAGACAAGCATCCTCATCGGTTGGAATCTCATCCGGAAAGGGGTCTGCACAAAAGGGCCGATCGTTGCGCCTACGCTTCAAGAACCGTATCGTCCTCCAGGTGTCATTACCAGAAGACGATAGTTTCGAATTTCCCCGAGATCTCTTTTTTCCCCCCTGTTGTTTCCTTTGATGCCAATTTGAGGCTTACCGGGAAGCCGTTGCGAACTTCCAGCCTGACTCTCGTGTTCGGTTCCAATAAAGAGTCCCTTGCGGGAAGGCGCTCGTCAAAGTGCCTCCAACTTTTGGGCCTGGCAGCGTCCACGGCAAGCCCGACGCTCTCTTTCGTTCTTTGAGGTGATTTCGCGAGCAGATGGGCGCGACGAGACGCGAACATAATCGCGCGCCCCCGCGATGATTTATAGCTGCGGGATCACTGAGGGAAAGTCTCATCCGCGGCATCCGGAGCCTCGTATCGGCCCGGGGTGAAGGCGCGAGCGTTGCGCGTTTTTGGAATGTCTTTGATGCGCCCGGACTTTATCAAAGTGCGGCCCGGGGCAGTTCGAGAGCATCTCTTAATGGGCTATGAGTTATGGTTCTGCGCGCTTTTCTGCCACCGTTCGCCATGACCGTTGAAGCCTACTGAGCACCGTGTGTGTGTGTGTTGGGTGTTTATGAATTCGTTACAGTAATATTAGCGGGGAGTTTCGGCTAAACGGCCTTTTACATCGCGCAGGCCGTTCCAAAAAGTTGGTCTTCCGCGCGATGTGTATAATAAGAAAGAGGGAGGACCAGTGAGAGAGGCGACAAGTCGAGCAAGCTGGTATTGCACACCCGGATTACTTCGCCACCAACTGCATCCAGTGTAATGTCACTTTACGCGTCTCCACTTCAGAGGGTGACCGCTATACGTGCTAACACACTTCTCAGTCTTTTACTGCTCTCCAACCGTCTCTAAAATCAGCGAGGTGTTTTTTTTTCGCGATCCAAAGTCTACTTGCTACTCTCTCTCTCTCTCTGCTCACTCCCTCATAATTTCCGCGGCTCTCCCGGAGCGGAGTTCGCGGTAGCAACGGTCGACATACGCCCCCGCGAGACACCAGATTCGAGCCAGCATCCTCCGGCTCGCCATCAGAGACCGGAGACGAGGATCTAGCGCCTCTCGACGCTCGTAAAGCACACTCCTCGGCCGGCACGACACGGCCCGTACCTCGGGAGGATCATGGGTCTCGGGGGATTAAAATCTGGGGCCCCCAAGGCTCTTTCACTCCCGTGCAACGTTCTATTCTCGGATGACTTGGCTCCGCGTACTTCGCTCGTACTCGCCACGATGACCAAATTGTCGACTGGGAGGGTGGGGATCGGAAATTCGAACGATCAATATTCAGAAGGACCGAAAATTCGGATTCAGTCATGGGGAACGTTCCAATATAGATTGATCAATCTTATGATAGTCTATAAAATAGTTAATCGAAATTGTGAACACAAAAATCTCGACGTTGATTTATAGCGAAAACAAATATCAGATTTGACAAAATAGTGAGAGATATAATATCGATTCGCCTGTATATACAGGGTGGATCAGTAACTATTGGTACCTTGGATATCTTCGAAACTGTAAGGTTCACAGAAATTCTTGATGACATGAAATTGCACAGTACGAAAGGGGCCATCCTATAGCGATAATAGTTTTTTTTTACAGGTGGCGGTACTTCGGACATTTGAAGGTCAACTCCATTTTTTTTAATGGATCCGTACGTTTTTTTTCTGTATCATGAAAGAAGAGCTTAAGGCGTTACCCCCACTTGTAGCGCAAAAAAGGCCTTTTTCATGAATTTTTTTAAAGAAAACTACAAAACTTTTTTAATCGATCAATATACCATCTTAAAGAACACATCTTGAAGAACTTTCAGTAATTTTTTTATTGAAAAATATTACATTGTTTAGTGGCAAATGGCCGTCAATGAAATAATGTTTTTATATACACGGTTTGCGGTGACCAACATTGCGGCGAAGTGGATCATCTGAAAAAAAAATGCGGATGGATTTAGTCAAATATAAGTATAAACTAGTCTTTAAGTGAAGGATTTTAAAAAAATATTCATTTTTCACAAAATGGCGGACAGTCAAAGTTAATGGTTCGATTTTAACGAAAATAACGGCCGTTTTTTGGCTATAAAACGGCTATTTTTTTCGAAAAAAAAAAATCGAACGATTAAAGACTACATTTTTATGTATTAAATAAGCCTGCAAAATTTCAAGAAGATCGGTTCATTAGTGTTCGAGTAATCTTGGTCACCGACTTCAGAAATCCCATTTTGAGAAAAACGCGTTTAAAGTTTCAATTTCAGTTTACACGAAGAAAATATTTTTTTTTGTAAACTTACATAGAGTCATGTATTCCTATACTCATAGAGCCATCTATTCTCAGATACTTATACTTCAAAAAAATGCAATAAAAAAAATCGATTTTTTCAAAATCGCAAGTGGGGGTAACCCCTTAAAACGAGTTCAACGACCTATAACATAAGGTCATTGAAGGTCATAGAACGGACAGAAAGGCGATAATACTTATATTTTCGGTAGTAAATAAAATTACTACGTTTATAGCAAGTGTTCGAAATGACGACGATCAATATCAATGCGTACGTTATTATGTACGTTTACACATTTCTTAGACAGGTACAGAAAGTACGGAAAGGCGATAATACTTACGGTTTTCCTCACTGAAAATAAACACTGTTTCAAGGACACAGGCTGAAATTATCGGTCCTTTTTTTATCAATGGAAATTTGAATGGCAACATCTACAGTAATTTTATCAAAGATGCATTGGGTCTTTTACTCGAAGAGTTGCCTTCACTAACACGACAAACCATGCGGTATCAACATGACGTCCAGCACATTATTCATTGATTGCACGAAGGCAACTCGACGAAAATTTCGAAATTGTTGCAGTGGACCGAAACCTTTAGACTTCTTCCCATGGGGAACATTGAAAGATAAAGTGTACAAAGAAGTACCAACTACAATTGACGACATGCAACAAAGAATTTGTACAGCTTGCGCATCGATAAGTTCTGACGCTGTAAAACTTGCAAGTCAATCAATCGAAGAGAGAATCCAATGTTGCATTGATACTGATGGTCGTCATTTTAAATACTTACGTATAAACGTAAGTACTTTCTCCAATGGACCTTCTATGACCTTATGTTATAGGTCGTTGAATTCGTTTTAAGCTCCTCTTTCATGATAGAGAAAAAAACAACATACCGATCCATTTAAGAAAATGGAGTTGGCCTTCAAATGTCCGAAATACCTCGACCTGCAAAAAAACTATTATCGCTATAGGATGGCCCCTTTCGTACTGTGTCATTTCAGCAGATATTTCTATAAACCTCATAGTTTCGAAGATATCCAAGGTGCTAATAGTTATTGATTAACTGTTAGCTCCCGACTAGAATAAGAAAAAAAAACAAATTTGGCCAGCTCCCCGGTCCAGCCGGTTGTCTTCGAAGATGCAACTGCCATCTTTCTTCATCCCGGAAGGACGGGAAAACGTTTCTCAATCCGAAGTCTGGACTATCAATGTCGAGGAATAAAAGGATAACCTTGCCTAGAGCTGGCGTGGAAATTATACAGGATCAAGATCCTCCTGCTCAAGCTTCATATACAAAGTTGATTTTTCGTCTAAAAGCTCACTCCGTTTAATTGACGCTTATATAACGAGTACCTTTGACATGCACCGGGAAAATCTTTCGACGAAATTATTAGCAGTATCGCCACAAGGCGTGCACCGTTACTTATCCTTCTTCCTCCTTGATTTGCCCCTCTCTCTCTCTCTCTCTCTCGCTCCCTCTTACCCTATCTCTTCTTCTCGCTCTTTCTCGTCAGCTTCTGTTGAACTCTCGCGCGCGGAAGTACTTCTATCCGTGCTCCTCTCATCTTTAATTCATGTCATCCGGCTTCTCGGGCGCCCGATCGATAAATTATAATCTCGAGGCCTCTCTTCACTGCGGGAAGAACAGAGAGAAAATTAGCGTGGAAAAGGTAAAGGGGGGGCGGGATAGACAGTCTGACGGTTATCCGACGTCACGAGAGGGTTGGGAGGGCAGAGAGAGAGAGAGAGAGAGAGAGAGAGAGAGAGAGAGAGAGAGAGAGAGAAGAGTAGCCCATGATGCAGCCGCCCGTATATTTATGGGGTAGATTTCCCTCGTCGGGCGAAACGCGACGACGCGAAACCGCGTGCCATTGCTATGGTATAGCAGTCTATATGTATGTATAGAATACTATAGTAGTAGCAGGGACTACATGCAGCACCTCTCTCGCGCCAATTAGCGCTGTTCGCGCGAGGGAAAATCCACTTGCGCACTCTACGGTTGTAATACACATACGAATATTCTATATACGAATATACGGACATGTATGTATTCATACGCGTAGGACACTCGAATAACAACGAGCGATGCTCTCTCTCTCTCTCTCTCTCTCTCTCTCTCTCTCTCTCTCTCTCTCTCTCTCTCTCTCATACCTTCAGCACAGCTTTCGAAAAGTCGTGTTCAATTATAGCTGATTAATGCTGCCGATCCCTTTATTTCCCAAGTGAGAATGAACAATTTCACTTTAATCCCCGTAAAAAGTGCACGACTTTTCAAGGGGTTAGGCCACTCTAGAGGCCGAAAAAATAGTATTTTTCGGGATTTTTATTTTTCAGGAGAGCTACAAAATAAATCGAGATTACAAAAAAGGGTGTTTATCACACATGTCAGTGACTGTATGCAATAATTTTTTTGAAGCGATTCATTTCAAAATGGCGGCTGTGCAGCGATTATCTCAAAGCTTCATTTTTTTCAGTTGGCCGGAAACATAACTCAGACAATTTTCAACCGATTTACTTGAAATGCTGAATATATCTTGAAAATGACTGTCTATGGAAGTACGTAGGATTTTTTTTATGTTGCATAGTTAATTTGTTATTAACAATTATCTGACGATTTTTTAGGGAAATTTTTCACTATTCAAGAATTTTCCTAAAAAATCGTTAATAACAAATGAACTATGCAATATAAAAAAAAATTGTCTGAGTTATGTTTCCGGCCAACTTAAAAAATGCAGTTTTGAGATAAACACTGCACAGCCGCCATTTTGAAATTAATCGCTTCAAAAAAATTACTGTATACAGTCACTGATATGCATGATAAACACCCTTCTTGTAATCTGATTTATTTCGTAGTATTTCTAAAAAAAAAACCCAAAAAGCCTTTTTTTGGCCTCTAGAGTGGCCTAAGGTCTTAAGGCGTTACCCCCACTTGTAGCGCAAAAAGGCCTTTTTCACTAATTTTTTTAAAGAAAACTACAAAACTTTTTTAATCGATCAATATACCATCTTAAAGAACACATCTTGAAGAACTTTCAGTAATTTTTTTATTGAAAAATATTACATTGTTTAGTGGCAAATGGCCGTCAATGAAATAATGTTTTTATATACACGGTTTGCGGTGACCAACATTGCGGCGAAGTGGATCATCTGAAAAAAAATGCGGATGGATTTAGTCAAATATAAGTATAAACTAGTCTTTAATCGAAGGATTTAAAAAAATATTCATTGTTCACAAAATGGCGGACAGTAAAAGTTAATGGTTCGATTTTAACGAAAACAAACGTCCATTTTTTGGCTATAAAACGGCCATTTTTTTTCGAAAAAAAAATCGAACGATTAAAGACTACATTTTTATGTTTTAAATAAGCCTGCAAAATTTCAAGAAGATCGGTTCATTAGTGTTCGAGTAATCTTGGTCACCGACTTCAGAAATGCCATTTTTAGAAAAACGCGTTTAAAGTTTCAATTTCAGTTTACACGAAGAAAATATTTTTTTTTGTAAACTGACAGTCATCTATTCCGGGCCTATATAGAAGTATGGGCCCTTATACTTATACTTCAAAAAAATGCAATAAAAAAAATCGATTTTTTCAAAATCGCAAGTGGGGGTAACCCCTTAAATACTCGCTCATCCTGACACGTCCAAATTTTTTTATCCATGAAAATCGTGAACTGTTGTCGCTTGGGTGGAAACGAGGTTTCCTTCTTTACGTTTTTTTTTCATCGCAGTAGAATCTTTTTTTCGCTATATCCAAATTTATTTGTCGGATTCGTAGTAGAGTTAGTTGCAATAACTGTGAAGTGTTTCCTGGGAATATAAATATATATTTTTTTGGAGCCTGTTAGCCGAGAACTTTGTTCTGTCCCGTGTACCCTGGCTCGTTTCACATCGGATTTTTGTAGAATCACGATTATTTTTTCAAATCGTCCAAGGCGGCGCGGAGGCGAGATTGAAATTTTTCAAGCTGGAATTTCGCCTCGACCGAATATTTTTCGTGCCTGGGGAGTGCTGGCTCATCGTCGAGGCAAGGCCCCGGCGGCACGAAGATTATTTTTCTTTCTCGAAAGATCGCGGTGGAAAAACGAAAATAAAGTGAGCCAAGCGGCGGTTGAGAGGAGAGGACAAGGAGAGACTCGGACGTTTGTTAGTCATTTCTGAGTGAAAAGAAGGAAGCTGAAAAAAAAAACAACAACGTGAGGTTTTGTTTTTTATGTTAACCAGATTGAAACACGAGAGTCACGGTGGTGCTTGGTGCCCGAAGCAACAGATCACGCCGGAGCCAAAGGAATGGCTGGAGATCGATCTACACACGGTACACATGATCACGGCAACCGGAACTCAGGGAAGATTCGGCAATGGCGAAGGTGCCGAGTATGCAGAGGCTTATCAACTCGAGTATTGGCGACCGCGACTCGGACGATGGGTCAAGTACAAGAACGTTCGCGGGGAAGAGGTAAGCAGACATTTTATCGCAGATCATTAAAAATCTCGCAATTTGAAAACGTTCGAAGGATTTTTAATCTCGAACCGAAATAATGGTGTAACGTAGTGTCAGTCTTTATTTTTTTTGTTCAGATTGAAATTAGGACTAGAATATGATGCTGACACTATTTCTACCATTTTCGGACATTTTGTCCGTGCTGTTTGAATTGTTGACGCGAAAATTGGCGAAGAATTTTTTCTGAACCTCTGGGGTGTGGAAATGAACGCTTACAGAATTTATCTGCAATTTGTTTCATTTAGATCCGATACTTGAAGATAGTTGAAGATATTTAGAATAAAGGCTACTAAACGGAATCTTCACTCTATCAACTGGATATCCATGAAAAAATGTCGAAATACACCTTTTTCCGGGCTCTAGACTGACAGTCCCCCTTAAGGGGTCTCACTTTAGACGCTAAAAAGGCTATTTTCACGATTTTTTAAATAGGTTTATATTATAGATATTCATATAAAAGTTGTTACACTTAATAAATACACTTTCGAAATACATTTAAAAAATTAAATTTCTGTGTATCTAACCCAAACAAACTTTAAATGCGTTTTTCTCGAAACAACGTTTTTTGACGGCTTGTTGATAAAAGCGCATATCAAGGATTTTTTTTAATTTTGATATTTCCTATTTTTTTTGCCAAAAACGGTGAAAAAAGCACGTTTTGTTTTTTTTCGAAAAGTGTCCGCCATTTTGTTATTTTTGCATATATAAAAAATTGTATGATATGCGCTATAGCCATTAACGTACTGAATCTAAAACCGTTTGATTTTTTTGTTTCGGATGATCCATCTCCGAGATTTCATCAACAGCGCTGACCTACAATTTTTTTAGGACCTTTTTTTAATTACCATTTTCGTCTATAAGTAGTGCGTTTAATAAATCTTTTTTTTATACATCTCGGAAGTATATTTATTAAGTATAACAACTTTTATATCTATATCTATAATATAAACCTTTAAAGAAAATTCATGAAAATATCCTTTTTTAGCGTCTAAAGTGAGAAGACCCCTTCGTTGACACACTTATATTTTGCCACGACTTTGACACACTGCGTTAATTTGACCCGGACAGTACTTCATCCACCTGCCATTAACGATGCCTCGGTCGGTTTTTATTGAAAAAAATCAGGGATACACTTTGAACATTCCTTAATATGTCTGCATAATTGAAATTCATGAAATGTCGAATTTATTGACTGTGAACAACTATTGGAAATTTTCCATTTTGGAAAGGTGAGCATTTTATTTAAAATTCGTCCGGGTCAAAATGAGTGTAAAGACCAAAGACACTTCGCTCTTCAAAAGAGCTGATTTTAAGGATTTTTTAACGAGTACAATAAAAGCAGTAAAACATTGAATTGGAAAACTTTATTATACGTAGTTTTAAGCATACGAAACATATTTTTTTTGGTCACTTTTTGACTAAAATTGGCGGCGCCAGAGTAAAAGACCGCAGAGTACCTGCCGTGCAAAGTGTTCCGCGGCCGGAAAGATTTATCCTGTAGTTTTCAACCTGGAACAAAAAAATCAAAAAAATCTTAGAAATATATACGAAAAGCTATGGAACTGCGTACGGTAAGAAAATACCTTTTTCAAAGAAGCTAGTGCAGATTTAACTGAAAACTTTGATTTTTGAGCAAAAAACCACATGAGTGATTGTGTATAAAAAAAAAGTTCATAACCAATCGTAAATTGGAGGCCTTACTCGATGAAGATCGATGTCAGTCTCCTAACGAATTGTCTGATATATTAAGAGGCCAGTCCACTTTGGAGCCACGAAAAAAGGCTATTTTCGCAATTTTTTTTTGAGGATTTTATAGAATATATGAATACAAAAGTTGTTGGGCTTGATAAATAAAGTCTTGAAATACATAAAAAACATTTTTATTCATTTTTAAGGCGTTACCCCCCACTTGTAGCGCAAAAAAGGCCTTTTTCATACATTTTTTTAAAGAAAACTACAAAACTTTTTTAATCGATCAATATACCATCTTAAAGATCACATCTTGAAGAACTTTCAGTAATTTTTTTATTGAAAAATATTACATTGTTTAGTGGCAAATGACCGTCAATGAAATAATGTTTTTATATACACGGTTTGCGGTGAGCAACATTGCGGCGAAGTGGATCATCTGAAAAAAATGCGGATGGATTTAGTCAAATATAAGTATAAACTAGTCTTTAATCGAAGGATTTTAAAAAATATTCATTTTTCACAAAATGGCGGACAGTCAAAGTTAATGGTTCGATTTTAACGAAAAAAACGGCCGTTTTTTGGCTATAAAACGACCATTTTTTTGCGAAAAAACATCGAACGATTAAATACTACATTTTTATGTATTAAATAAGCCTGCAAAATTTCAAGAAGATCTGTTCATTAGTGTTCGAGTAATTTTGGTCACCGACTTCAGAAATGCCATTTTGAGAAAAACGCGTTTAAAGTTTCAAATTCAGTTTACACGAAGAAAATATTTTTTTTTGTAAACTTACATAGAGTCATCTATTTCGGGCCCATACAGAAGTATGGGCCCGGATACTTATACTTCAAAAAAATGCAATAAACAAAAATCGATTTTTTCAAAATCGCAAGTGGGGGTAACCCCTTAAGTACAGAAACTATAGTTTAACGTAACGCCTCAAAAACAGGTGGGCTAGGTAGCTCCATCACAACTCGGCAACGGCTTGTCTGAAACAAAAAAATCAAAGTCCATTAGATTCAGTATGACACCAGCTACAAAATGACCCTCGGATATAAAGTTTAATCAAAAAATTAAAAAATGGCAGATGAAAAACGAAAAAAGTAAAAAAAAACGCGTTTTTTTCGCAGTTTTCGCAAAAAAAAACAGTAAAAATCAAAATTTCAAAACCATCTAGGGTCATCTTGTTGCGAATCATGTTTACAATATGTGGTTCAAATTTCAAGAGAATCGGTTTATTAGTTTTAGAGATACGATGGAGCTAGATTTTGAAAACGTTGTTTCGAGAAAAACGCGTTTGAAGTTTATACTATGGAAAACTCGTACCTAAACTCAATCGGCAATTTCTGCACCGTACAAAATCCTTTCTGATTGCTCATCATCGTCGATTTCTTCAAGTCTTGCTTGCTTTCGATTTTTTGAAATTTTCAAAGTGGACTGGCCCCTTAAACGTTACCGAAATGGCTGTTAGCAAACATTCACATAATCTTGGACTGATTGACAAGCGAGAAATTGGTTAGCACATAAAAAACAGTGGGAATGAAGTCTAAAACCAAAAATATAAAAAAAAATGTTTTTTTTTTCCCAATAACCTTGCTACCCTCAATGGCCCTGAAATCCATTTCATAAAAGTTGCTTCAAACTCTAATTTCCTTCGATCTCGATACGCTTCCACCCCGTCATTTCTGCCATCGAAAACATCCTCGAGACCACGTATAACGAGTTGCTCGTTCCAGCAAAACTATGGCAAAGTGCGAGGGCGCGACCTTTCACGAATCGCGATCGGTACCGAAACTATTATTTTTCCCTAACAGTACCTACGAACAGACATCAAAGTCGATTCCGTGTCGTTTGGCATGTCGTGTCAAAGATTCTCGTCTTCCTCGTGTTCCCAACACGGCAAAGACTTCGTCTCGTTCCCGCACGCGAAATTACAAAAGCGGCATGGCGCTGAGGTAAATAGTATCGTTATATGTACAAACTCGCGGGAATGGATATTCGGAGGTTTGAGAACGAAAGCGCGTCCCGTTGTTTCTCCTTGGGAGTTGCGGAAACGCGGATACAGAAAAAAAACGTCCGAAAGAAAAGTCGAAACGATGCGAGGGTGTTCTGAAAGCTTATTTGAATAGGAGAGGTCTGTCTATCTCGCTCCCTTTCGCCCTTTTTCTTCCTCGCGGATCAATAAAATGAGGGAAGGTCGTCGCGTGCACAAAGTCCCATGGCTTCGGCCCGTGTAACCTCTGCGTATAGTACCTCATCGCGTGTTACACCTTCTACAGTCTGATTCAGAATTATGCAAGTTTTATCCACCAAAGGGTGACACGTTTA
Source organism: Ophion slaviceki (assembly GCA_944452715.1). Taxonomy (NCBI): domain Eukaryota; kingdom Metazoa; phylum Arthropoda; class Insecta; order Hymenoptera; family Ichneumonidae; genus Ophion; species Ophion slaviceki. Next base: position 22,353,883 of record OX101793.1, on the reverse strand, counting down.
TACCTTTTTTATCCTCCCCCCCCCCTTTTCTTCCGCGTGATAACCAGAAACGACACACAGTAGAGACTTGAAAACGCTGTAAACGTCTTCGAGACTGTGTGGCAGTCATGGAGACATGCAGGCATGCCGATTAAAATTGGATGCGGTGGCGCTTCGTTACAAGCCTGGGGCAAAGTATGAGTCCCTGGCCCGTTAGGAAATTATAACACTTTTAATTAAGACGGGTTATACATTTAGATAGGAAAAAATAAGCAGTATTGAGGGATTTTTTAAACTAAGAAATAATTATTCTACAATGATCAAACTTTGGGTATACTTTGATAGTATATTCAAGGGGAGATATACACTTAGGAGACGGAAAAAAGTCATTTTTGTGAATTTTTTCAAGGAAAACTATTTGAAATTTCGGATTGGGGTTTTAATTATCTAAAAGTATATACATTCAAAAATATGTTTAATTTTCTTTATTTAAAAATATCAAAAGTATACAAGGATATTGTATGATCCTTGGAGCGTCGTAAAAAAATCTGCGTGTACGGTACCCACTGGCGTTTCTTCAAAAATCATCTGAAAAAAAAAACCAAAAAGATTATCAAATTAGATACTATAATCTAGTACTTGTCATAGCCGATTTTGAAAATATCGATTTATGACAAAATGGCGCACGTTTGCACATAAATAGTGATTTTTGGGCCAAAAATTAGTTATTATTTTGCCTATAAAACAAAAACTAAGTAACGGAAAAAAAATCCTATGACAAGTACTAGATAATGGTGTATAGAATAACCACAAGAAACCTCAAGGCAATCGGTTCATTGATTTTCGAGAAATTTAGGGTACCGATTTGAAAAACGTGGTTTTGAGAAAAACGCGTTTGGAAATTTGGGAATGAATAAATCATGAAATTTGTTAACTTACATGGAATCATCGATACCAGGCCCAAAGTGTAGGTCTTCTACGGTCGACGGAATGTTCATAGCTTCTAAATCGATTCTTTCGACCATCTAGGTGTATATCTCCCCTTAAGTATACGAAACAATTTTTTAAAATTACTTCCTCATCAAAATGGCGGAGCGTGGCAACGTGTTACAGCAAGGTCGCCGCGGGAGTTGCGAATCGGCGTGCAGTCTAGTTTCCCGTAGACTTTGATTTGCAAAAAAGTTCAAACATTTTTTCAGTTAGAACATGTATAGTTTCTATGTGACGGTAATTAAAATGAAGAAAATGCAAATTTGAGAAAATGGCACGCATTTACAAAAAAATCAACATTTCACGCAACATTTCTGTAAAATGTGGATTAAAAAAGTAGTTTTTTTTTCCAATTTTTCAGAAACAATTTTCGTCAAGTAGAAGGTACCAATGTTATCAATATTTCTACCAAGTTTCAACTCAATCGGCTTAATAGTTTTTGAGTAATCCTGCACGCCAATTTCGATAATGCAGTTTTAAGAAAAACGAGTTTGAAGTTCACGCCCGCTCCGAATCCGAACGGTGAGGCACAGCGTTGATGGGCTGTAACGTTTGAAGTTTTTCGAATTTCGCTTTGAAACTTTGGGAAAATATTCTACACATATAGTTCTATCGTTTGAAGAAAAAAAAAAAGAAATCGATTTTTTTTATCATTGCCATGCCGCATCAAAAGAAGAGAGGCTCCGTAGAAAAGGAGAGGCTGAAAAAAGGAGATACAAAAGGCTTAAGGGATAACACCACCCTAGCGGCAGAAAATAAGGCCTAACTTTGACAATTTATTTTGGGAGTATGAAAAAAGGAGAAGGGTTTCTGTTGAGAGGGTTTATTTAACACATATTTATTTAATACATTTATAACAAATGTTTATTTATCACATAAAAAAAATTATTATAATTTTTATACAAAGAGACGGCGATAGAGCCCATTTTGAAAAACGTGTTTTTTACAAATAGCTTCACGGGAGGACGGTTTCCTCCTAAAGTATAAGACGGAACAAAAACCAAAAAAAAATGATAATCTATATATTATTAGCTATGGGACTACGTAGGGATTTTTTAAATCAAATTTTGAAACAATGGCGCTTTTTGAAAGAAATAAATCGATTTTTTGCCCAAAAAATAAAAAGTAAATTTTTATTAAAAAAAAGTTTACATCTAATCAAAAAACGGCCACGTACTCCCATAGAAAATGTAATTGTGAAGCTACTATCAAAATTTCAAATCGTTCCATGCAAAGGTGTTCGGGTATTCCGTCTTCCCAGTTTGAAGAAAGTGGTTTCGAGAAAAACGCGTTTCAAGTTGTACCAGGCGCCTGATATAAGTCCGAGGCACTCCAGCAAAATCGACCATTGAACCTTAAAAACAAACATTCGCTACAAGACCAATTGCATATTGTTTTTATGACCGCAAAGTATTTTTAAGCAAAAAAAAAACGATTTTTCCAAAATCCTAGAGTGGTGGTATCTCTTAAACGGGATCCTGTAGGAAGAGAGAAATTGAAACAAAAAGAGGGAGATCAATATTCAAAGAAAAAGGAGAAGATATTAATAAACCAATAAAAATCTGATAGGAAAAGCTCTGCATCATTCCCTATTTCGTTCGATCGTGATAAATCTCTCAAAACTGAAAAATCAGTGTGATCCATGGAAAATTACATTGTATCGATTATCACAGAAATCAATCGCAATCTTTCACTGTGAAAATGAAATATTTTTGTTCCCAACTTTTGTCGTCCTGAAAATGGATCATTGCATCATTATCTCAAAATTTGATGACTACTCATTACGTCGCTTCTGATCAACTCTGCATGCGAGACGTACATTTGAGAATCTTAAATTTCGGTTTCTCTTGCCTGGGCCCTGCATCTCCATACATCGTCAAAGTTTTCAAACGTCATAAGGTCGCAGTCTCCTCATCAAGAGTGCACTGTCACTCAGATGGAATTTCGATTACCGTTCGTCGCTCCTTACGTGGGTGACCGGGGTCGTTCTTGTAAGACGGAAAGAAAGCGCCGATTTATACAGCGCGAAGTCCGAGGCAAGGATAAAAAACGAAATACCGGGTGAAGTTGGAAGGGCTGTAATGGACGTCGCGATGATGGCATTAACATACAACACGGGCGTTGGCCTCGCAATGGTGAATCCCTCAACGTTTCTCTCTCTCTCTCTCTCTCTCTCTCTCTCTCTCTCTCTCTCTCTCTCTCTCTCTCTCTCTCTCTCTCTCTCTCTTGCTCTTTTTTCGTCTTGGCACCGGCAATTGGGATTTGTCTACCATTCGGTTGCCCCGAAAGTGGTGAGAAATAAGGAATGACGAAGAGGAACGTAAGAACACCAGAGAAGAGAGAGAGAGTGAGAGAGCGAGAGAGAGAGAGAGAGAGAGAGAGAGAGAGAGAGAGAGAGAGAGAGAGAGAGAGAGTTGGTAGAGACTGCGAGAAGTCGTCGTGTATAATTTAGGACCAATTATGCCCGGCCATACGGAGAACGAAAGAGTCTCCTCGGAAGACCCGGAGGGTTGTCCCCTCTCTCTTTTACGACACCGCGCGAGTTGTGGCACACGACTCACCGCTTTTCCCCTCCATCGGTTTATCTCTTTCTTTCCATTGCCGTCTCTCTCGCTAGTAGGCGGAAAAATAAATATTGAGATTTCTCGGCTGTTTCGTGTTTTTTCGCCTTCTTTCCCCCCCCCCCCCCCCGTGTCGAAGAAATAATGACAGGGCGTATCATTTATCGCATTTCTCACGATCCAGCCTGTCGCTGTTGCTTTCCCTTGGAATACATTACAAGCAATTATTGCTCGAAATTGAAACACTACGAGCTTTTTTCCTATTCGTCTTGCTCGTCCCTTGCCCCCCTCAAAGATGTTTGTCCACGCTACATGCGTCATCAAGGTTGTATTCCGATGAGAGCGTATTGGAGTCGTCCTTGGACAAGTTTCCAATCGATAAAGCTCAATTGCTTCAGCTCTGAAAAATGGCCCTTTCCCTTTCGTCCACTCGGAATCCTCGGCTCGTATGGGTCATCAAACTTCCCTGGGAGCTCTTAGAGCACTTTTGCGATACGTTACAACGTCAGCGTCTCGTTCTTTCACAATGGAGTATCGGGGCGAAGAGGCAAAAGTGCATTTTACTCTCGTTGCGTTGAATGCCCGCTGGGACGCACGCGCGGCTCCATAATACTTTGAGGCCCTTCAAACTCCAACAATAAGACACATTCTTCAAGGGCGTTGATCGATGGAACTTGCGACCCTCCGTACTCACGGCCATACGTAGACGTATACGTACGTATACGTGTGGAGCCCGGCACAAAGTACAGTGGGCGAAACGCACTTACTGAAAGGCCTGAAGAATTTCTACCACGCTGGCGACTAGCACCACACACAAGAGCCACTGGAAAGGCAAAAGTGTAAATTATCGCTCGGAGCATCGAGAAATTCTCAGAGTCCCGTCTGGACCGAAAGAGATGGGAGTGAAAGAGGAAAAGAGCTAGGGGAAGACGAGAGGGAGGGAGAGAGAGAGAGAGAGAGAGAGAGAGAGAGAGAGAGAGAGAGAGAGAGAGAGATCCATGACGGCAAGGCTGGTGGCAAAGGGTTCGCATTTGGTGTACGGAGCGAAGAGCGACGAAGCGAGAACACCCCCATCGGCGATGGAAGAAGTGCACTAGGCATCCACGGGGGCAAAAGCCCGCCAGCGAGAAAGACAAAGACTCTCTTATTTCCCACTTAACGGGGAGGAGTATACACGTTGCCCTGGGTGTACGAGCCGGTGCAACGCCACTTGACTCCGTACAATTCCATATAGCCAGGCGAGAGAGCGTATAAAGTCGATGCTTCGTTGGCATGTACATGTGCCACAGTCTGATCTCACGTATACGGCCGACGGACGTGACCGCGATGTTCCTTCCCATCCTCTCCATCTCTCTCTCTCTCTTCTTCTTTCTCACTTTCTTCCGCTGTGCCACTCGTCGTTTCGCGTACTCGTGATATCGACAGGTGCGAAATCGCGCGTTTAACAGCGCCGGGTGAGAAGTAGAAGAGGAAAGAGAAAGAGAGGAAGAGTGGAAACGAGCGTTTTAGCTATAGAAATGTACGTCACCTACAAATGACTTCCCCATACTCATACAGTTCGTTCGCGGAACACGTACTGCACCCACCAGGTAAATGACTTTCGTGCAACTCATGTGCCAGTCTGATATAGCCCAGAGATCCTCTCGGGGCAGTACCCGAGGAAGAGAATCGTCAAGAGTTCTGGAGAGAATCGAGCACGTTCCTTATGTGCGCCTGTGTCAGTATCTGTGTGATGATGATGATGATGACGATGTGCGTGTGTGTGTAGTGTATGGTGTGTGTGTGGGGCACGGGCTGCCTTTGGGTGTGCGCTGTACAGAGCCGCGAAGTGGGTAATTGCAACACCACCACCGATCGTCCGGCGCTACTTTATCTCCCGTGCGGTGCACCTCCCGCGAACACTCGTGCACCCCGAGGATCCGCATAGCCGATACAGTTGAGCCAGGATCGTGTGCACGTAAGGTGTCTGCTGCAAACTCAGACGCTTGAGTGCTATCTTGAACGCTGGATCCGCGCGCTCACGCCGAAGGCACTAACACTTTCCATGGTCGCTTGGTCTTCCTTGCAAGCTTCGAACACGTCGCGAATCGCCCTGAGTTTCGATAGAAAGGAACTTTGGTTGGGATTTTCCTAGGCACGTGTATAAATGTGGATGTGCGCCTGATGGAAGAAGAGGGGACGTAGAGATGGAAGAGCGTGTTGTTTGACACTGCTGGATGTCCAACAAGACGTTTAATGATGATCAATGATGAGTCGTGTGCGTTCCTAAACCCACGTGGTGAGAACATCCAGGTGCGACACACGTTGAAGATGTGTTGGGGGGATCATCGGAATGCTGATGACACTTATTTGGGCCTTGTTTGTTGAGGAGGTGGTAGGTGTAGGGTAGCTAGGAGGAGCTGGTCTCAAATCTGCGGAGATACTACGTAGTCCACTTATCGATTTTCATTCTTATGCCAAAGGATGATCGCAATATACAATAGGGGGTGTAAATAATACGAAACTGATGTCAACGATCTCGTTGCCGGGCGCAATGTCCAACAGGACGTTAATGATCAATGATGACCCTTGTGGGTCCCTAAACCCACGGGGTGAGATCATCCAGGTGCGACACACGTTGAAGATGGGTTGACGGGATCATCGGAATGCTGATGACACTTCTTTGGGTCTTTTTTGTTGAGGAGGTGGTAGGTGTAGGGTAGCTACGAGGAGCTGGTCTCAAATCTGCAGGGATGCTACGTAGTCCACTTATAGATTTCCATTCTCATGCCAAAGGAGTATCGCAATATTCAATAGCGACTGTAAATAATACGAAACTGATGTCAACGATCTCGTTGCCGGGCGCAATGTCCAACAGGACATTGATGATCGATGATGACCCTTGTGGGTCCCTAAACCCACGGGGTGAGATCATCCAGGTGCGACACACGTTGAAGATGTGTTGACGGGATCATCGGAATGCTGATGACACTTCTTTGGGTCTTTTTTGTTGAGGAGGTGGTAGGTGTAGGGTATCTAGGAGGAGCTGGTCTCAAACCTGCGGGGATACTACGTAGTCCACTTATAGATTTTCATTCTCATGCGAAAGGAGTATCGCAACATCCAATAGCGAGTGTAAATAATACGAAACTGATGTCAACGATCTCGTTGCCGGGCACAATGTCCAACAAGACATTGATGATCGATGATGACCCTTGTGGGTTCCTAAACCCACGTGGTGAGATCATCCAGGTGCAACATACGTGGAAGATGTCTTGGGGGGATCATCGGAATGCTGATGACACTTCTTTGGGCCTTGTTCGTTGAGGAGGTGGTAGGTGTAACGTAGCTAGGAGGAGTTGGTCTCAAAGCTGCGAGCATACCACATAGTCCACTCGCAACCGATTTTCATTCTCATGCCAAACGACTATCGCAATACCCAATAACGAGTGTAAATAATACGAAACGGTTGTCAACGATCTTGAGACACGAAGCGAGCCGTGTGGTGCAGGTTACCGAGTCAAAGGTCGTACTCGTGTTGGAAGGAGAGTTCGTCTCGCCAGGTGTTTTATTGTCACTTAAGTATATCCCACGTTAGGGAACAATGCGCAGCGCAGTATCGACGGTGTATGTCGATCGATAGGCCTTAACTATCGACGGACGAATGATTTACCGCTCCCTATCTCTTTTGACATTTCATTATGTAGACACGGCTGTTGGACTATTAAAACGGATATGTCGACTAACGAGTGTTTCCACGATGTTTCTCATTCCCACCAGGTGATAAAGGGCAACACGAACACGTATCTCGAGTCGAAGCACGAACTCGAGCCACCAATTTGGGCGAGTAAAATTCGCTTTCTGCCGTACGCCTTTCACAGGCGCACGGTATGTATGAGGGTCGAGCTTTACGGCTGCGGATGGAACGACGGTATCGTCTCGTACTCGATGCCACAAGGCGATCAACGGGGAAATCGGGAATTTTTCGACGCCACGTACGACGGTTACTGGGACGACGAGCTGCGTCGAGGACTCGGCCAATTGACCGACGGCCGCACCGGACCCGACGACTTCAAGCTCGGTTATTACGATTACGATCGCGGACAGGGCTGGGTCGGCTGGCGCAACGACACGAGAAACGGACATCCCCTCGAGGTCAAATTCGAATTCGATCACGTTCGCGAATTCTCGGCTGTTCACATCTTCTGCAACAATCAGTTCACCAAGGACGTGCAGGTAACGTCACTATTGCCATTCTCTTTTGATAAACGGACAATGGAAAAATGTCCAATTCAATGGAAACGTATCGGTTGACATCGATTTTTCGCGAATGACTGCTTTTGATGTCACATTCAGACTGATTTCAGGGATTGGAATTTCCGTAATTCATTTTGCCCGAATGCAGATGTTTCTGTCTGGCTATGACTTTCTGTCTATTCGGAGCATTGCAAGCTCGCGCGACAATTGCGAAACCAAAATATTTGCCGAAACAAAGCCGGTTGCGGCGAGTGGAGAGAACGCGAGGCCGATTTTGGTGGAAGTTCTCCTCGAGCGTAGAGAGGTGAAAAAATATTCACATTCCTGACGTAGTGGCTTAAGGCGGGAGCCTGAATTAGAAGGTCCAAAAAGCGTTTTTTCGAGACTTTTTTAGAAGGGAAAAAAACAAGTGAATTCAGTACACGTTGAGGTATCTTTTTATGTATATTTGAAATGTATAAAAAAAATGTTTCAACATGAAACAATAAATGACTGCAGATTTATCAGCCTATTCCATGTGCGTCTTGCCACTGCAATCCCCAATCGGCGGGAAAGATACAGCTCGTAATTCTTGACTGAAACAAAAAAAAAAACAAAATGTTCAATTATCACATATTTTTCTTCTGGGTGAATTAAGCAAAAGCTGAAAGGAATCGTGAAATTGTGAGTTTTCTCAGGTTTGAAAAAAAATGTGTTTAAAAAAAACACTTTAACGTGCTATGAAAACTATTAAAAAAATACTTTTTTAACGACTGTTTAAATTCACGTAGAAGAGATTTTTATACTGAAGAAAATAAACTTTGGTTTGATTCAATAGGTCGTTTAGTTTTTTTTGCTATCACGCCCGTCAATTTAGAAAAATCGTGAAAATAAAAACTGGAGAAAACGCGCTTCGAGGTTTTCAATAGGAGGAAACATCAATATCAAATATCAATGGGTTTTCTGCTTTTGGCCTTGTATCTTCGAAAATATTTCCAATTCGCCTCTGTAACTTTGCAACTATATTCTTGGATAGTTTATCTATCGATTTAAGGGATCATCACAGTGCGACCGCCCGAAAAGTATCGGATATTCGCGATTTTTTTTAGGTCGATAGGACAAGCTAATCGGTCTAATTTTTTTTTACTAATTGAACCACTGATCAAGAATACAAAATGATTTTTTTAATTATTTTTTTTATTGTTTAACATTGTTCTTATTTGCGGAAAATTGTCAATTTAGAAAAATCGTGAAAATAAAAACTGGAGAAAACGCGCTTCGAGGTTTTCAATAGGAGGAAACATCAATATCAAATATCAATGGGTTTTCTGCTTTTGGCCTTGTATCTTCGAAAATATTTCCAATTCGCCTCTGTAACTTTGCAACTATATTCTTGGATAGTTTATCTATCGATTTAAGGGATCATCACAGTGTGACCGCCCGAAAAGTATCCGATATTCGCGATTTTTTTAGGTCGATAGGACAAGCTAATCGGTCTAATTTTTTTTTACTAATTGAACCACTGATCAAGAATACAAAATGATTTTTTTTAATTATTTTTTTATTGTTTAACATTGTTCTTATTTGCGGAAAATTGCGTGGAAAAAAATGGTGTCCCATGGTGGCCGGAATTGCGACCGCAAATTTTATCTGAAACAAAATTTTCAAAATGATTATTAATCTGTAGGAACGCTGCTATGTTCCTATGAAAGTTTTTTTAGTGCAATTTAAAAAAAAATGGCGGCGGTTCGAACAAAAAGTATCAAATTTTCCCTTTTGTTCGACAGTTTTTCGTAAAAAGAATAGAAAGATATAAAAAGCTTACAAAGCAATATAAGAAATGACGTGAAGAACATTCTATTAAAATTTCAAACGGATAGCTTGAAAACTCTTCCTTTGAGAGTGGCCACCATTTTGAAAAACACCATTCCGAGAAAATCGCGTTTAAAGTTCGGAGTGCGGGATCCCACGCTCCAATCGCTTTTTTCTAAGAAAGCCTGTAGCGACCGAAATAATTCGAATTTCGATATAAAAATTGAACAGAACCTTTATAACCGTGTACACTATCGGACAATGTAAAAAAATCAATTTAAAAAATGTTTACACTGTGATAAAAAAAAAACGATTTTTCGGACCTTCCAATTCAGCCTCCGGCCTTAATCCGACCGCGGAAAATTCACGGAAGATAGGTTCGAAATAGGCATTGGGGTACGAGGCGAAGATCGAGAAATAAACATGAAAAAAAAAGAAATCAAGTAGGCTACGAAAACGGTGGGGGAGAGAGTATATATGAAGCCACTGTATAAAATCCAGTTTCCGGGTCGGGCGAGGTTTCTCATAGGGTCGTGCGTGCTACCGCGCTCGGGAGCCAAAAATATCGCGGTTTTAGGGTGGAATGGTTACATCCCCCAACATCGGTCTCCCGCGAATGTCGACGAGAAAGCGCGTTGTGCACCCAACGATAGGACGCTTATAGTCTCGTAGTTGGAGCGGAGGAACATTCACGAGATTCGAAACAGGCCGGGGGTTGCGGAGTAATATTTTTTATGTGCCAGCATACATAAGGGTGGCGACGGATCCGCGAATTCGAGCATAAGATGGGCTCCAACGGCTAAAAAGCACAAACACGTTGATGGTGCACCATTTGGGTGGGGATCGGAATTCCGAACGATCAATATTCAGAAGGACCGAAATTTCGAATACAGTAATTGCGAACGTTCCAATATGGATATATCAATCTTATGATAGTCTGTAAAATAGTTAATCGAAATTGTGAATACAAAAATCTCGAAGTTGATTTATAGTGAAAACAAATATCAGATTTAACAAAATAATGAGAGATATAATATCGATTCACCTGTTTATATACACCAAACAATTTTATTACAATTTATATTTAATTGTTGTATTATATTACAACAATTATATACATATAACAATTATAAACAATTATAAGTGTATATACATATAACAATTATATTATATAAGTTTATATACACAAACGAGACGTCAAATAGTCCAATTGTAAATATTACGACAGTTTACAATGTCGAATTCATTAAGGCCTTAGGCCACTCTACAGGCCGAAAAAATAGGCTTTTTGGCGATTTTTTTTTTCGAAAAAACTACAAAATAAATCGAGATTACAAAAAAGGGTGTTTATCATACATATCAGTGACTGTATACAATAATTTCTTTGAAGCGATTAATTTCAAAATGGCAGCTGTGCAGCGTTTATCTCAAAACTGCATTTTTAAGTTGGCCAGAAACATAACTCGGACAATTTTCAACCGATTCACTTGAAATGGTGAATATATCTTCCAAAATACATTGTCTATGGAAGTACGTAGGATTTTTTTATTGCATAGTTCATTTGTTATTAACAATTATCTGACTATTTTTAGGCAAATTTTTGGAAAGTGAAAAATTTCGTCAGATAAATTGTTAATAACAAATGAACTATGCAATGTAAAAAAAATCCTACGTACTTCCATAGACAATGTATTTTTCAAAATACATTCAACATTTCAAGTGAATCGGTTGAAAATTGTCTGAGTTATGTTTCCGGCCAACTTAAAAAATGCAGTTTTGAGATAAACCCCGCACAGCCGCCATTTTGAAATTAATCGTTTCAAAAAAATTATTGTGTACAGTCACTGAACTGTATGATAAACACCCTTTTTTGTAATCTCGATTTATTTAGTAGTTTTTCTGAAAAAAAAATGTTGCGATTGTTCGAATCTGCATTTGCATGCCTCACACTGCAGACTATCTTTGGTGTAATAGTTATCCTCTGTTGTCATCGGCCAAAGGATAACATTTCGAATAATTTAACCTTCGTTATATTGAGAATTCATAATTCTGTCGATTCGAAATCTTCGTCGTTCCATATTTGGTCATTCGACATTTTGACCCCCACCCCAAAATTTCCCGGCTGCCAAGTTCCGTCCGTTTGCCATCACCACCACGGCGAGCGCAATCGCCAACGTAAAAACGTCCGCCGCTTACTACAACAATGCCTTCGTATTATTATATCTCGGTAAACTTGGGATTTTACAATGGTCCGGAAAACACGGAGGTGGTATCAAGATTTATCCGAATGGAGCGCCTCATTACCCAGCTCGGCGATCGCATGGTCGGGCGACCGAGCGTACGAGAGCTATGGCTCGTCGGGGAGGGCGAGTTTTCAGGGTTGCTCCCCCACACCTATATACGAGGGTGGAGAGCTTGGTGGTTGAATGCTGAACGGGTGTCGCTTCCGCGAGAGCAAAGACGGCGAAGAAAGGGTGAATCGCGCGAATGGAAGGGAGCGAGAAGAAGTTGAGGGTGCGATGGGGAATGACGATGGCACAGGTCACCGGGTAAAACTCGGGGGTGGCAAACGAAAGGTACGAAAGAGGTCGCGATCTGATACGCAGGCTGCCAACTAGCTGGTAGACGAGACCAAACGGGGAAGGGTTTCTTCGCGATGAAGTGGCGACTCAATATGGAAGCCGTGAAAAAAAAGTGACACTGCTCTGAGGGACTATAGATAGGCCACGTGGATGCAGTACCGCGTCTAGAAGTTGGCAGCTTGGCCACGAGGAGCAGGTACGTTGGAGGAGGTTCGTTCGCGATGAGAGAACAATCCCTTCGACGGATGAGGGTTGTACTCGCGGATAGGACACGTCGCGACCTCGGCACGTCACTTCAAAGCGTTACCGTTATCCTCGTGGCTCATCGGGTCCCCGAACTGCGCGTGCACCTTCGTCAAAGCCGAAAATCCACACGTTCGCGTGCTCGATAGGCTTTCGAAGACTTCCAGGCGAGTTTGTATCGCGGAGATTGAGGGAACTGGGGAGCAAGCTCGAAAATGAGGGACTGTCGAGGCTTGCACAAAGACGGAAGGGGTCTCTAGATTCGGGCATGTTACAAGGCGAGAGGGTCTGTTCCTCGGCCGTGCCGCGAAGCTCCAATGGAAATTGAGGATAATCTCGGCTTTGTAATCTCTCTCTGTCTCGCGGTTATCTCTGTGTTGCGGCTCTCGGGCGAATTAACATTTCTCGTGATGTTCGCGGCTCCTCATTCCTGCGGAATCTTCATCTTCCTTGGCTGTCTGAGGCTTCCCTGTGACTTCTAACGTGTTTACACGTAGAGCTGAATTTTCGTATCGGCTAGGGTGGAATGTTTCGAGTGGGGGGGGGGGGGGGTCAAAATGTCGAATGACCAAATATAGAACGACAAAGATTTCGAAACGACAGAATTATGAACTCTCAAAGTAACGAAGGTCAAATTAATCGAAATGTTATCTTTTGACCGATGACGAAATCGAATAACTACTACACCAAAGAATTATCTATTCGAGAACATATATTCAGATAGTCTGCAGTTCGAGTCATACAAATACAGATTCGAACAATCTACAACGTTCATATCTCCGAAATAGAAAAAAGTGAGGATCTGATATTCGTAATACCGTCTTAGTACAGTCGTGCTGTATATTGGAATCGGAAAAAATAGAAGAAGGCTAGTTTTTTTGACAGGTGATTTTGTACGTGCTGCGGGTGCTAAATCCAAATTTGCCTAAAAATCAGGGCGTAGGGTTTTTTAGGGGATGAAAGGGGATGGGGGTGGATTACTGCCAAACTACAACACCCACAAGGTCGGCGCCGGGGGACAAAATGTTCAGAAAAATCCAGGCTTTATTTTTGTCTGCAGCGCCGAAGTTGTGGAAGTTCATTTTGGGGGTGAATTTTTGAAAAATCAGTTTTCATTCGATAACTCTTTAGGAAAAATTCATACAATTTTTGTTCAAATGGGAACGTTGTAGTCCTTGACAAGACGCGTCGATCGAGTATTTAATCATCCCTCTCCAATAATATCTTCACCCCAAAAGAATTGTTGAAGTATCAAAAAAATTGTTTACTGCATAACTCAAAAACAATCGATTTTTCGGGGATGGTTTAAATGTACGAAATGTAGAGAATAATTTTCTCTATATTTTCGTTCCTATAGACCACCCTTGAATTTTGCTTTTTCGAACCCCTCTCAGGGGTTGAAAATTCAAAATGAAATTCTGGGAAAACTATCGACCGAAAATGAAGAGATACGAATTTGGCGCTGTGGACGAAAATGTAGCTGAGGATTCAAGCTAGAAATTCTTCCACGGCGACGAATTCATGCGTTCAATAGTTTTCCCAGAATTTCATTTTGAATTTTCAACACCGCGAGCGGTTGGAAAATCAAAATTCAAGGGTGGTCCATAGAAACGAAAATATAAAGAAAATTATTCTCTACATTTCGTACATTTGAACCATACCCGAAAAATCGATTGTTTTCGAGTTATTCAATAAACAATTTTTTTTTGGTATTTTGACCATTTTTTGGGGGGCGAAGACATTATCGGAGAGTGATGATCAAATACTCGATCGACGCGTCGTTTCAAGGGCTACAACGTTCTGATTTGAACAGAAAGTGTACGAATTTTTTCTAAAGAGTTATTGAATTAAAACTGATTTTTCAAAATCGCACCCCACTTTTTCACCTTCAAAATGAACTTCCACGACTTCGGCGCTGTGGACAAAACTAAAGTCCGGATTTTTCTGAACATTTTTTCTCACGGCGCCGACCTCGTAGGGGTTGTAGTTTAGCATCAATCCACCCCCATCCTCTTTTATCCCCTAAAAAACCCTACACCCCGATTTTTAGGCAAACTTGGATTTAGCAAGCAAAAGAAAACTAGCCTTCTTCTAATTGTTGGTCCTTCTAAATATTGATCGTTCGATTTTCCTATCCCCACCCGTTTCGAATGATTGACGGATTCACTGCTGAAAGGGAGCTTGATCATGACGGAAGGGCTTTTTTCTTTCGCAGGTGTTTGCCCAAGTGGACATTTTGTTCAGCGTCGGTGGCAAATGGTACCACGGTGATCCCATCGTCTATTCTTACATGGAGGATAGAATATTCGAGACGCCGCGGAACATAAGCATCAAGCTTCATCATCGGATAGGGAAGTTCGTCAAGCTGAGGTTCTCGTTCGCCTCGAGGTGGCTCATGATCAGCGAAGTTACATTCGATTCCGGTAAGTGAACGTGACAACGAACAGTCATTATTGTTGAGGAGACGAAGAAAATATCACGTCTCGACTATGGCTCTTCAATTGCGAGGCTGTCTCAATTGAAGGGTCCTAGTGGCTTGATAATGGTTCAACGATCTCGAGCGTGTCTACCCTCGTTACTTTTCGCGTTTCTCTTTCACCGGGCGGGGAGCGCGAGAACAGCAGGGGAAGATAAAAAAAAAGCAGAGAAAAGCGTAATCGAGATCTCACGAATAGGGTGAAGAGTACCTTTGGGCTACGGAGAAGCCACAAAGGAACACTTCACTCTTGTCTTTTTCTCCTTATTCCATCTCCATCGCCGGGATATATTCCGACTTTGGCCCTTCGACCGGAGCGCGCGAGGGTCGCCTTAGCCCTCGAGAGGTCACGGGTCACGAGGGCTTGCAAAAAAATACGAGAAATAAATAGGCCCGGCCACGGTTGCTTTAAGGGGTTACGTGGGTTTCGAAGCCAAAAAAGCATATTTTCTCTATTAAAAAAATATAATGTATAAATTATTTTATACAAATATTAAACACATGAAAGCATCATTTCAACAATAAAAAAAAATTCATCCAAAAATTTGGGAAATTTAGCCAGTGGGACCAGGTTTCCGGAGACCCCGAAAAAAGTGTCCTCGTGGTGGGCAGGATAACTCATGATAGCTTTATCTGAAATTGAAAAACCAATTTTTTTCTGTTAGTAGATAAGTATAGCTCGTGATTGAAAGAAGGATTTTCAAAAAAATTGAAATTTGAATTTTTGGCAGAGTTGTTGCAAAATCGTTCAATTTTTGGTACAATTTACACTACGTATAGCCTTGTAAAATTAGTTGTGATCGAAAAAAACCTTCGTTCAATCACCTATAAATGCTATTTTGAAGAAGTGTCCACCGACTTCAAAAATAGGGTTTTGAGAAAAATGCGATTACCTGCGTCGCTCCCGGCCGGTCATTCCCAACGGGGGGAACTCCCAAAGGCTCTCTCTCCTAGACTTTTACTCCGATTGACTTAAGGAGTCTTCTCACTTTAGACGCTAAAAAACGCTATTTTCATGAATTTTTTTGATAGCTTTTTATTATAGGTACTTATATGAAAGTTGTTACACTTAATAAATTCACTTTTGAAACACATAAAAAAAAAATTTTATGCATTTATCTAACCCACACAAACTTTAAACGCGTTTTTCTCGAAACAACGTTTTTCGACGGCTTGTTGATAAAATCTTCAAAACTACTGAACCGATCCTCATGAAATTCGAACCACATATTCTTTACAACTATAGCTATAGCGATATTTGTCTTCAAATTTTGATATTCACTATTTTTCGAAAAATTGTCCGTTTTTTTCGCAAAATGTCGGCCATTTTGTTATTTTTGCATCTATCAAAAATCGTATGATATCCGCTGTAGCCATTAACATACTGAATCTAAAACCGTTCGATTTATTTGCTTCGGATGATCCATTTCCGAGATTTCATCAACAGTGCAGACCTACAATTTTTTACGACATTTTTTTAACTACCATTTTCGTCGATAAATAGTGACTCAAATAAAGTTTTAAAAAACATTTTTTATGTATTTAGAAAGTGTATTTATTAAGAGTAACAACTTTTGTATCAATATTTATGATATAAACCTATCAAAAAAAATTCATGGAAATAGCCTTTTTTAGCGTCTAAAGTGAAAAGACCCCTTAAAACTTTGGGAAAATATTCCAGACATATTGTACCATGAGATAATAAAATGTGAAAAAAATGGATCTTTTTGAAAATTGCCCTCAACATCCACGGCAAAATTAAGACCCTTCGCGTAAGCTCCGGGAAAACAATATACCGGCGAATCCACGTGGCTGCAAATCAACCGCAGCTTCTTCATCCTTCGGACTGTCAAACTCCCCTGTCCCAAATAGAAAACCGCCGAACAGCCGTTTTGCATCCTCAATGACGTTTCAAAGTCCTCCGCGGGATCTTCCTCCTTTTTTCGCGATAACGTAATCGGGTAAACTTCGAAGCCGTTCACGACCCGCGATTTTCCGACACGTGGCTTTGGTTTTGCAGACGTGGCACACGGTAACTTTACGCCCGAAGCGCCACCCTCGACCGAGGCGCCACGTACGAAAGATCGAAGCTCCGCTAGGGACACGTTGCAGCAATCGGAGATACCCGTGTCAACGGCTAAGCAGGACGATCCGACTTACATGGCGGTGATAATAGGTGTCCTGACGGCGGTTATTTTGCTACTCGCCGTTGCCATTTTCCTCATCGTCTCGCGCCACAGACAGCGTAAAAACTTTGCCAGTCCTCTCGGCGCCAAGGGCGCCATACCGTCGGGCAATCATCAACACTTGTCGCCCGAATCGGCATACGGCACGACGGAAAAGGACCCCTCGATAATGACTTACAGAGTCGAGGAATACGACGATAGATACGCCGGTACGAAGCTAACGACTCTACCGAGAGATCTGAACGATCGCCTGCTGAGCGACGTAAGACTCGACGAGTATCAGGAGCCGTTTCATGACAACAAATATCGTGAGCCACCGCACGCGACTTATTACGGCTACAGCACCGTCGTTATCGACAACAAGGATCTACACGACAACATCGAACAGTCCGGTGAGTAAACGCTTGCTTTCGATCCATCATCGATCCATTTTCTACCCACCGACCCCAAACTCACCTCCTCTCTATTCCAATGTCTGCTATCGGGAGGAACGATCGCTCATAGCCGATTGCACGTATGAACACGAGAACCGTTTAGTACGCCCGCGTAATTGGTAAACATGTTTTCGATCTTGTTCCTTCGACAGACGCCACGTACGACTATGCAGTGCCGATGCCCGTTCCGAGCGTCAGCAGCGATCAGGACAGTGTTTTCTCAAAGTCATCGTCCAGAGGCAGCGCAAAGGTAAACACTTCGGCTATCCTTGTAAACTTTTCCACCGCTGTTCAGCCCACGTCTCGTTGGAGACTGGACCAATTGGTGGCTCTTTAGGAATCAACTTTGAACACTCTGGGGTCACGATGTTGGAGAAAGCGGTGACGAGGCTCGAGCGCTTAACCGTGCAAGCCCAAAGGACACTGATCTCTTTTAGACACAGTTACGTCCAATGACAGCTCAACTTTGACGTTTCTCGAATAATAGGATAAAATAGAACGACGAGAAATTCTAGCCAGGGCTCAATTTTATGGACCTGTTTTCTTAGCTGGAGAACGATGGGACTTATTAACAGATCGTAGATAAGGGGAGGGTAGGGGTTCAGCGTGAAAAAAAAACACTTTTTGCGATTTTTTTCATCTATATGGATAGAGTAATTTATTGAAACCTTTTGTACATTGTTAAGTGTCATTTCAAGAATATTCCGTGAAATTTGTACGCGAAAATATCCACAAACAAGCCGGTGACAAAGCTTTTCCAAGAACGCCTTTGGAAAAACACGATTTGCGGTGTTCACTGTATCTCAGCTAGAAATTATCTGAAATCAAGTGCTATTAAAATTTAGTCAAAGTATCATTAAATCCTTCTCCCAAATGTCTTTGATAATTTTTTTTTCCATTTCTAAATTTTTGCCGGTCATGTAAAGTGAAAAGTGCTATTTTTCACGAAAAATTCCGCCATTTTGGGGGTGGAAAAACCCCTCAATGTAAAAAAATATCTCAAACTAACCGTTGGGGGGAGGTATTTTATATGTAGAAAGTGTGTACCAAGTTTGAAATAAATCGGTCATGTAGTTTTCAAATGGCAGTGAACACGGACTTTGGAAAAGTGGGTTCGAGAAAAACGCGGCACCGGCTTGTTTGTGGATATTTTCGCGTACAAATTTCACGGAATGTTCTTTAAATGACACTTAACAATGTACAAAAGGTTTCAATAAATTTACTCTATCCATATAGATGAAAAAAATTCGCAAAAAAGTGTTTTTTCACGCTGAAACCCCTACCCTCCCCTTAATGGAAACCCAGAGCTTTATTTGACGTTAAGGGAACATCAAAGTTGATTGAAAGCGAAACGTCGAAGATTTTGCAAACTCAAGCTTCTTAGTTGGTGAAAACCTTGGACCTGAACAAACCCAAAGAAATAACGAAGTTGATGGTACCTTCGCAGTCATTGGATATCTACGTCTCTAAAATGATCAATTGCCTGTGACGTTTGTAGGTGAAGGTTGCGCCTTCTTAACCCTTTCACACTTGACGGGACACATGCTGTCCCAGTCTGCAAAATTATCGAAATTACGGCTGGGACGTTATGGGATGTTATGCGTCGTTATGGGATCGTTTATGCTGTATTGAAAGGGCTAAACCCTTTCGACGTATTTAAAGATTAAAACGCCGTATTGGAAGGGTTAAGGAGGTTGGAGCAGTCCAATTGAGTTAAATTACAGTTTATGAGCTTTTTTCTTTCAATGAACCACAAAAAAACGCATACTAGGTATAGATTTATTCTGTAGATGGTAATTTTTCATAAAATATTTAATTAAAGGACGAAATTATGCATTTTTGTATTTTTATTACGTGAATGAGAAAAACTTCCGTGTTACTACCAACTTGAAAAAGTATAACATCATCGATGATTATAAATGAAAAGAAATGTGTCAGTAAATGTTTTATGTAACTGAGAATGAAATTTTGAGTAATTCAAAATGATGCCTATTTATGTCACGAGATTACTTATTAGTTGCATTAATTAATATTAAATGTTGCCGAAATACGGCAAATTCGTGGACATTGAGGTTGGCGGCAATGCTCTTGATTCGCCAGCCAAGATTCGGAATCTTTCATCATACGTTGATGCTTCAATGTGGAATATATATGGTTTACGACGGGCAAGATGGGATTTTTTTTCCTCAAAATGCTTACAAAGGTTTAGTTTGCGTTAATCCATTGTTAAAAATATTTTATATTGGTGCTAAAAAGCTAAAAAAATTACATCACCCGTAGCATGAACGTCTTGCCCATGTAACCGCACGTAAAATTACACACATCAAACTATTTTTTATCTCAGGTGTTTTGGAGTGAAAAAATTTCGAAAAATTCGTAAAGACCCAGTACAGTCTAGACAATAACATATATTTTTTTTCAAATTTGATCTTCGATTTTGGCTAACCTTCCACCCTTCTTAAAATTGTCCCTTAGACCTTCTCAGCTCGCGATCTGCCGATAAACTCTGCCTCTGAATTATTCGTGCTTCCAACCCTCTCTCCCCTTCGTATCATCCGAAATGTCAAATCCAATTAACAATATCATGATCAAAATTGAAAAAAATATATTTTAGAGACCAGGCTAGAATGGCAGTGTTCCAAGACGATGATATTCCTTTTCTGCATTGTTGCACCCTCGAGTATCAGGTATACATAGATTCTAACGGCCTTTTCGTCGCATCAGGCGTGCTTGCAGAGTTTTTTCCCGCCGCCGCCTCCACCGATGAGCGCACCACCCGCCAGGGGCTCGAGTAATCTCACCTACTCGAGTCCTCCGAGCCCCGAGCCAATTTGCGAGCGCGAGCGCAGGGGCAGCAAACGCCGCGAGCACTCGTTGCACAGATACGCGTAAAAAGGTAACTACAGCAACAACAAAAAATATACAAAACCGAACAACCAATCATCATCATCATCATCGTCGTCATCCCGAATCGTGGATCGCACACTTGAATGTTTGTATTCGCGACGAAAAAAAAAAAAAAACAATCGCAAGAACGTACGAACGTTTTAAGAATTTCGAGAACGAAAAAAAAAAAAAAAAATCGGGCAACCGTGAAAATCGCTCATCGAATCGTAGATATTAAAAGACGACAATTTTCAAATGAATGCAAATAATAACGATATTCCTGGAGCCCCCTGGAGTTTAATCGTTCGCGAAGCATCGACTGCCACACGGTACACACGCATTTCCGGTATGTATAAATATATGCGCATACGTAAACACAGACGCAAAGACACGTGTATAACATATACATATAGCGATATACACACACTAGGGCGATGCAAAAAAAAAAAGAATATTTTATTTTCTTCACACAGCGAAAAAATGTCAGTATGAGGAAAAACGAAAATTGATTTTCTACTTTTCGCTTAAAATTTTGATATTCACGGGTTGAACGAAAAGTGGAAGTGGAAAATGTGTCGAAAATTACCACGCGATCAGTCTCGTCCGGAACCCCAAAAAAAACATTTGCACGGCTCCCTGAAACAATGAAAAAAATTAATCAATTGATTTTTCTGACGGAAATCATATTTATCGGATTGAGAATACGTTTGGTTACTTTGATCAATTTTTAAATGAAGATAAATATATCTCTTTAAATAATATCGTGAAAATATTTTTTTATGGGAATATCACCTTTTATTAGTCTTTTTATTTTCCAAATTACGATTTCAAATATTTCAAAATAAATGAGAAACAATAATAATTAGTCGTCATCAAAGTTGTACCGAGAGTGGGGTTTCTCTGATACCAGCCGTTGTCTTAATGAGAATGGACAATATCCCCTAAAGGAGCATTTTTCGTAAAGAAGAAAAAAGACGGTCAATGGGACCGAAAGTTCACTTAAGGGGGGAAATCCCTTTAGACGTCCGAAAATGAGTCATTTTTCATTGAATTTTTTTTAAAGCTGATCAAATAATCTCATCGTTTAAAAATGCTGACATTATCTTATTACAGATGTCAAGTGTTGTAATTTTTTTCTTTTTTAAACAAAACAAAAAGTTATCGATCGATCTGGCTGAAATTTTGGGAGGTTTCACATTGGTGAAACAATACTGTATTGGAAGGATATACCTATCAAAATATAAAAAACAGCATTGGATATGCCTATAAAAATATTAAAAAGGTATACAATTAAAAATTAAGTAGGCTTTGTAGCCAAATTTTTATATTTTTGACCTTCTTCGCGACAATTTTTACCCCGAAAAAGTAATTTATTTACGCGATAATCTTAAAACTTTAGGTATATCCTTCCAACAATGTTACAGTGAGCGATTTCCCAATATTTCAGCCAGCTCGATCGATAACTTTTTGCTTTATTTAAAAAATAATTGTTTTTTAAACACTTGACAGTTGTAATAAGATAATGTCAAAATTTTAAAATGATGCGATTATTTCATCACCTTTAAGAAAACATAAAAATGACATATTCGGGCGTCTAGAGGGATTTCCTCCCTTAAACCCGTTCGTTCGTGCTGCGTCTGACTGAAAACATAAAGGGACATTAAGGCTTGCCAAACATAAAAAAACTTTTGGTCGCGTACAGGGATTTCGCAATTTGAATTTGAAAACAAAACAAAAATTTTCTCAAAGTAATCCCAATCCACGGTATTAAAAATTTGAAAAGTACCAGAAAAATTTGAAGAGGTGCCACTTTTGAAATAAATTTTTTGTTTTTCACCATACGTCTCTCGCTACGAAGAAAAAAATCGAATTTTTACGCGCATCAGCCCGACATATACGTAGATAAAATGCGATTGAGGAAACTTCGAGGGATACTTAGCGTGATATCGGAGTAGGAAAACGAACGGGTGGAAATGGCGAGTTAATAAGAAACGAACATCGAGCTAAGCTGTGATCGTTTCTCTTTCTATCCTACGGGACTCGGAGGAAGAGCGAGAGGTGTAAGCGTATCGCGTTCTCGAGATACGCAATCTCAGCCAACTCGGATGCCCGCCGTATCTCCATCAAGCGTGTCCGATTACCCAAACGATAGGCTCCAATCGTACCTGGCCAGGGTGGATACATACGACGAGAGTCCGTGTAGGCGCAGAAAAAAAAACATTGACGAAAATGAACTAAGAGTAACGATTAAAGTAACGAAAAAAAATGGCATATCAGTCGAAATCGGCTAGAAAGACATTCGACTCCCCCACGGTATTTTCTGGAAGCGATAACCGCTCTCTCGAGACGAGACAAATTTGCGCTGACCCAACAATTCAGCAGCCCGAGTCCGACGACTGACGCAAACTGATCGGAGCTTGGATGAAGAAAAAATACGGCGCTAGGTTTTTTCTTCGCTGACGTTTGTCATTGAGGGACCTTTCCAGTGTGACTGGCTTGAAAATTGCTGTTTTTCTTGATTTCAAAAAAATTTAGTTCGACAAACGAATTTTATTATTATTAATGATAATTTTATGGTCGAATCCCTTTTTCTGCTGATCAATATTCAACAGCGTGTTTATAAAAGTCCATATTTTTTAATAATGTAAAAAAGGTCGATTTTTTCCGTTTGATCAAATGACGAATGTTGTACATGAAAATATATTTGAACGTTTTAGTTTCAATTTTCATATCATTTTTTTGCCACTGCAAAATGATGCCTAAAAAATAGCGCCTGTCGGTGGAAAGTCCTACTCCAAAAATTGTCTGAAAGAAAAAAACCGAAAATATCATTAATCAGTGTGCAAAACTGTACAGTACGGAGGATTTTTTTTCCATGAAAATTAACAATGTGTGGTCATTTCAAAATTAAGTTTCAAATTGGACCTTCTTCGACAGTTGTTCCCTTAAAAAATGTGACATTTTCGAATAAAAAAAAACTTTCCGTACGACGTTAAAGAATGGCGTGGAAATGATGTGGCTAAATTTCAGACAGACAGCTTGAAAACTGTTCTTTCAAAATCTTCCACCGTTTTGAAAAACGACGTTTCGAGAAAAAGCCCCCCACGCAGCTGGTCGAATCTCTTTTTCTAAAAAAAGGCTGCAGCGACAGGAATAATTCGAATTTTGTGACGAAAATTTAACAGCACGTTTATGAAAGTCCATCTTTTTTTTTAAGACAAAAAACTGTTATTTTATAAAAAAAAAATACACTGAAAGTCCCTTAAGCCAACGGTCAACGAAGACAAGTCTAGAGCTGTCATCGCCTCGCAATGACACTGCCCGCGCAAACTTTTTCATCGACGCAACTTCGGGGACCAAGACTCGACGCAGCTCGGACTCGGGGGCAAAAGAGGCCGTTCGGGATGAGACATTCGAACACTTTTATTTTCTCCCGCTGAAATATTTTCCAGAAAGTACCGGAAGTCCTATTTTTTCGGTCGATTTCGACGCGCGAGTGCGTTCGATCTCTCGCCCCTTTAGCGAGATTCGATCGTCCCTCGTATACAGGGTGTTCCGGAACTGAATGCGTTCCCTGAAATGGGGGGGTTGGGGGTGAAATTCTGAGTCGATTGATATAAGCATGTGTGGGTCTCAGATCAATCCCTGAATTATTATTGATTTTTAAAGACGGGCCAATCAGGCGCGCCCGATGCAGCGGTGCCTGTAGGTGCGGTGCTCCCGCCAGGCACCACTGCGCGCGCGGCTCGCCTACCGACGTACGCCGGCTTATCGGGCGCGCCTGATTGGCCCGCCTTTAAAAATGAATAGCAATTCAGGGCTTGATCTGAGGTCCACACATGCTTATATCAATCGACTCAGAATTTCACCCCCAACCCCCCGTTTCAGGGTACGCATTTAGTTCTGGGACACCCTGTATATGTAAATTACACAAACAAAAATTACTCTCTTTGATATACACACACACACACACACACACACGTATACACAACAAGACTGACGTTGTCAAACGAAACATTCGGCAAGCCCGTGACGTCCGCACGGGCGCGCGATCTAATATTATTTATTATAATTACTATTATCATCAACATTGATAATTATCGATTGATAGCACACGTCTCGAGTGAGTCTATAATTTATATACAATATACCATTCGCGATGGGATCGCGAACGAGTAATGGACAAAACGACGGTGGTCACGAGAAAAGAACAATTAATATTATTATACCTATTATTATTATTATTGGTAATTGATAAACTAACGAATGAATGATAACGTCTCGGCGTCACACGCTAGCGAGTGTATAAACAAAAAAGAACAGTATAAAAGAGAACGAGAGCGTGAAACCTGATACTTTATTTCTCTATCTCTACCGACATCGCCTTCAAATTAACAAAAAAAAATACGATGAGGATCGAAGAAAAAATGATTAAAAAAAAAGATGAATAATGACGAATCGGGAATTAATCAATTTGATGAGAATCGACAATACAGGGATGAGGCAACAATAACTATCGTGTATGTAAAACCCGACCACATTGTGATATAGATAAATGAACGGTGGAGTTAACGAAGAAGAAGAAAAAAACGAATAAAATCGAACGAGCTATCCGGGAGAGAGAGACAGAAGATAAGTCGAAAATTCCAAAAAAACCGAACGAGAACAAGTCAATGAAAAAAAAATCGAATCGTCGTTCTCCTTTTTCAAGCTTTCTTACAACGACATCGAGGACCGCCGATTAAACCCGGTTTATCGATCATCTAAATATGTAACATTTTATGACGAAAAAAAGGCGTCACGTGACGTGCTATTTTATCTCCCTCCCGAGTGTCACTCAGACATTTTTCGAAGTGACAACAAGAGCAAAAAAACGAAAAGAATATCCACACACACACATACAGCTTTTTCGATTAGTGCTTCGTGTAAATAATAGTTTTACCAAGAGGAGTGAGGTTGCAAGGTGTCGCGTAAACTTTTCGAATGTGCGTTTATATCGTATGTAGTATATCGTCGTAGGATAAAGTGCGTTACACTCCTCTCGTTGTATATTCTTCGACGCGAACGACAATTTTCCACCCGACATTGAAATAATCGTTTCACGTGATCACCTTCAATCGTAAAAATCAGAAAATGTCTGTTTTTTTCCTTTGAATATCGAAAAATCATCGCTGGTGATTTCGCGAGAAATGCAACGTATATCGAATATTGAAAATCTCACGTCGAAATAATACTCGATGAGATATATAAATATAAATATATATATTTTTTTTTATATGCACATAAATTCTTTTCCGTGGAGTCGATGTATATTTTTTGGATTTGTCAATCGTACGTACACGTTTGTTACGCGTGATTGAGCCTAATTGCGTGGGAGGAGGGTTATACGTCGAGAGTATGCGCCGGTATCACAGTGTGCACGCATATACCTTAATACATAGATATATACATGTAGAAGCAATAATATTCGAACTACAGTGCATCAATTTTCAGAAGGGTCATTGGTCTTCGAGAAAACCTTCGAAAGCAGCGTAAATTTACGATTTCACGTAGGGTAAAGTAAACTTATTTTGCCACCCCACCAATAATTGGCGTTTCTCTGATTTATTAGGTGATCCTTAAAATGCCAATAATTGGGCTTAAAGGGCCAATGGTTGGGCACCTTACCTTATTTTCAAAAATCGCGAAATCCAGAAAATACTCAAAATCGTAGATAAACGTTGATAAATATATGATAATTCTCGTTCCAATAATTGGGCCCTTAAACTGCCAATAGTTGGGCTTAAAGGGCCAATAATTGGGCACTGATTTATTTTCCCTGATTTATTAAGGGGTCCTTAAAGTGCCAATAATTCGGCCTTCAAAGTGCCAATAATTGGGCCTTTAAAGTGCCAATAATTGGGCCTTCAAAGTGCCAATAATTGGGTCTTTAAAGTGCCAATAATTGGGCCTTTAAACTAAAATTGTTGGGCACTAACAGTGCCCAATGATCGGGCATCTTACCCTATTTTCAATAATCGCGAAGTCGAAAAAATACTTTGCACCCTGGTATTTCCTTTTTTCGTGCCAATAATAGGCCCTTGTAGTCCCAATAATTGGACTTCAAGGGCCAATAATTGGGCACCTTACCACATTAAAAAAAATCGGGAATCCCAGAAAATACGTAAAATCGTAGATGAACGTTGATAAATAAATCGTGCAACTTTACATCCTGCCGTGTCCTTTTTTTCGTGCCAATAATTGGGCCCTTAAAGTGCCAATAATTGGGCTTAGAGGGGCCAATAATTCGGCACTGATTTATTTTCCCTGATTTATTAGGTGGTCCTTAAAGTGCCAATAATTGAGCCCTTGAGGAGCCAATAATTGGATTTGAAGGGCCAATAATTGGGCACCTTACCCCATTTAAAAAAATCGGTAATCAGAGAAAATACGTGAAATCGTAGATGAACGTTGATAAATAAATCGTGCAACTTTACATCCTGCCGCGTCCTTTTTTCGTGCCAATAGTTGGGCCCTTAAAGTGCCAATAATTGGGCTTAGAGGGGCCAATAATTCGGCACTGATTTATTTTCCCTGATTTATTAGGTGGTCCTTAAAGTGCCAATAATTGAGCCCTTGAAGTGCCAATAATTAGGCCCTTGAAGGGCCAAGAATTGGGCGCCTTAGCCAATTTAAAAAAATTGCGGAACCGAGAAAATATGTAAAATCGTAGATAAACGTTGATAAAGAAATCGTGAAGTTTTGCATCCTGGCGTGTCCTTTTTCCGTTCGTGGAAAAAGGGCGCGCGGTGGCAGTGACGATGGACGGGAGACCGCCGCGTTTATTCGAGGGACATTTTAGGCTGGATGCTGCAGAGAGAGAGAGAGAGAGAGTGAGAGAGAAAGAGAGAGAGAGAAAGAGAGAGAGAGAGAGAGAGAGAGAGAGAGAGAGAGAGAGAGAGAGAGAGAGAGAGAGAGAGAGAGAGAGAGAGAGAGAGAGAGAGAGAGAGAGAGAGAGAGAGAGAGAGAGAGAGAGAGAGAGGATCGAGTATGACGGAGGGCGCTGAAGGGCCAGAAGGGGCAGGTGGGAAGGGCGGGGAGGAAAAAAGTGGCTCATCCTTTATTCACCTCGGCAGGATCCACGACAGCGCTTTGCGACGACGCCACCGCGGTCGTCTCGCGGTCGATGGAACGGCGACGAGTTTGTTAGGGTCCACGAGCACACCAACCGCGTCTTAGCCCCCCCCCCCCTCTCTCTCTCTCTCTCTTCTATCCCTTGAATAATTTCGCAGCCCGTCGTCTCGCTGTCTCTCCCAGAAACGCGGACTTTTTCTCCTCCATTCAAGAAATCAAGCAGTTCCTCGACTCCGGACCGTTTAAAATCACCAAATTATTCGGCGCACAAAAAATATTCAAGTCCTCGCAGACCTCGAAAAATGAAAAAAAAAATCGAAGATCTCTCTCCAATGACCGTTCAAATTTTCGTGCACACTGCAATTTTCGACTCAAATTTCCAATTCGTTTTCTTCGTGCCCTCGATCGTTTACTCTCGTTTGAGACCCTGCGTGATTGCAAACAGAAAAGAGGAAGGGAATAAAACGTACTCCTGCGACCTGAGAGATAAATATACATATATATCTTTCGATGTAAATAGCGACGATTGTAATTTATGTGAACGTTACGTATTATAGATTTATAATACGACACGCGCCCGAGGAACGAGATCGTTAGGTGAGAACGATTAGTCGTGAGGTTTGTTTCGAATTAGCGTATGAAATGATCATTGTATATATTTGTATGATAAATTATGATAATGAGTAACAGCGAGTGTAATTATTGCAATTACATATATATATAT
Organism: Ophion slaviceki; assembly: GCA_944452715.1. Taxonomy (NCBI): domain Eukaryota; kingdom Metazoa; phylum Arthropoda; class Insecta; order Hymenoptera; family Ichneumonidae; genus Ophion; species Ophion slaviceki. The sequence goes on along the minus strand of OX101793.1, from coordinate 22,325,682 downwards.
ATATATATATATAAAACATATACCGATATATATTATATCGAGTATAACGAATGCATATTTGATATTTGTGTGCCTGTATCCTTTTGTATGCTATCGAGATAGAAGAACACTATACATATACATATATTTGTATATACGTATATACACAACTATATATATATATATATATATATATATATATATATATATATATATATATATATGAATATATATGTAGGTACTATACATAAAAAAGCAAAAGGTATATACATAAGACGATAATAGTTGATTACGAAATATCGCGTACTGTACACATCAAATTATCGACGTCCGTGCTTGGACGAAATAAAACTTTTAGCCAACCGAATGAAATCGTACTCTTTCGACTTTGATAAATGATTCGCTCCTTCCATTATCCTTTTTCTTCGTAATTTGTGAATTTTTTTTCAATTTTTATTTCTTGTTGTTATTTTCGTCCGACATAATTGTACACGCCGCATGTTTTTCTTCCCCGGGAGCCCGAGGCCAACAATCATGGCGCAATCGATCAAAGTTCTTTGACCTTTTTCTTTCTCCTCTGGCTGCATCGGCGATACACCCCGGCACGGGGATTCCCCCGCGTCCCTAATGGCCCATGTCTCTTCAGCCCTTTTTCATAGCCCCGCCGTGCAAAGTTCCCCGTCATACCATTTGCCAGAATGATCTTCTCACGCGGAGAGGGAGGAGAGACAGCAAAGGGTAAAATAATAGGTGAAACGTGGACGATAAAGCGCAAAGGAAGCGTGTACGAGAAAATTAAAGAGAGTCCATAAGACGAGAGAAACGTCGGTACTTTTATTTTTCCTTCTGTCGCGATTGCGAGCCTTGTAGAACTCGCGGATAAATAATACCTGTTTTTTTTTTTCAAAATTTTTCTTGCACGTTGCGTTACATTTTGCTTGTTTTTTTTTATATTTTTTTTTGTGAATAAAGTAGGGGAACTTTTTTTGCGTCTTTGTCTACTTTTTTCGGCTCAATTTTTATTATTTTTTTTATTTTTATATATAGCTCAATTTTTATTATTTTTTCAATTTTCAATTTTTATTATTTTCTCAATTTTTCATTATTTTTTTTATTTTTACATATAGATGCTTTATATATTAGATGCTTATAGATATATTAGATTAATTTATCGTCATCTTATTAGAGGCAAATAATTCGCCTAATTCGATTCCTTTATTATACATTATTGCGTTATTTTTGTTCGTTTTTTAACTTATTTTTGAGTAAATAACTTACGGGACTTTTTATTGCGTCTTTTGTTACTTTTTACGGCTTAACGTTTTTTTTTTCTTCGTACTTTATGAGAGGGGGATATTTTCCCCGTGAGCGATCGAGCGAATTAATTTATCGTCATCTTATTAGAGGCGTATAATTCGTATAAATCGATTACATTATTATACATAAATGCGTTAAATTTTCGTTGTTTTTTTAAATTTATTTTTGGGTAAATAAATTAAGGGACTTTTTGTTGCGTCTTTTGTTACTTTTTACGGCTCAATTTTTTTTTCTTTAATAAATGTGAGGGGGGTGTTCTTTTCGTGATCGATCGGGCGCATTAATAAATCGACATGTTATTAAAGGCAAATAAATGTCGACAAATTTTTATTATTTTTATTTTATATTTTAATGAATAAATTTTGAATCTGTAGATCGAATGATAACCAAAATCTTCATTTGTTACTTATAAAGTTGGTTTTGTGTTTTTTGGGTTAATAAATAACACTTGGAGTTTTTTATTGATAGTATAAGCAGCAGATAGCAGCACGTTTGAAAAACAAAATCAAACTTTATCTGGTAAAACTATTATTTTCTTTTATTAGTTACGCGGAAGAAATCAAAATTTGACATCTAGGACCCAGAATCAAAATTTGTGTTGACCGGTGTAATTCGCCTACTTTGATTACAGTATAATATATTTTGTTTGTTTGTTATTTATTTTTGGGTAAATAAATCAAGGAACTTTTTGTTTCGTCTTTTGTTACTTTTCACGCCTTAATGTTTTTTTTTCGAGTTCATGAGAGAGGGATTTTTTTCTGGTGATCGATCGAGCGAATTAATTTATCGTCATCTTATTCGACTCGAATAATTCGCCTAATTCGACTACATTATAATACATTATGGCGCAACATATTGTTTGTTTTTAATTTATTTCTAATTTATTTTTGGGTAAATAAACTGAGGAACTTTTTTGCTGCGTCTTTTGTTACTTTTCACGGCTACATATTATTATTTTTTAATTCATGAGCGGGGGATATTTTTCTCGTGATCGATCGAGCGAATTAATTTATCGTCATCTAATTAGAAGCAAATAATTCGCCTAATTCGATTTAACGCCTGAGCCAATGACTGTCTCTTTGCGGCAATTGCTGTAACTGCCGAGCTCCGGCGACCTCGTGGGCTCATTAAAAACCACGCCGCTTGTCGAGTTCTGGCTATTAGAATGACAAACGGCCGCGTTGACAGTGCCAAATGAGCACGATGAGAGGCGCCCAACGTTTGAGGCGGCCAACGGAAGAGGGAAGGAGAGGAGCCACCACGCGAGCGGTTCGAGTTTTTGGAAGAACGACGAGCGATTCCTCCAGCGCGGAATCATCAGACATCGGGACCAACTTCGTTCTCTTAATTACCGATGTAAACGACACAGCGGTAATGGCCTGCCATTCGTATCGGTACACGCATGTATGTATATATAGGTATGTATAAATATATTTACATACACGATTTACAATCAACTGAACGCGATTTATGCAACCGTCGTTGCGCTGAAATAAACAAAAAGATTGCGCACCAACTTTGACTGAAGGGTAACAGCGGCCCGGAGGCCTAAAAAATCGGCGCGGTTTTGGGGATTTATTTGCTTTTGAAAAAAGTAAATCGAAAGTGTATTTGAAGAACGTTATATAATTATAGTACTGCTTAAATGTACATGGGAACTTTTTGCTTTTGAAAAAAAGGAAATCGAAAATGTATTTAAGGCGTTACCCCCACTTGTAGCGCAAAAAAAGGCCTTTTTCATGAATTTTTTTATAGAATACTACAAAACTTTTTTAATCGATCAATATACCATCTTAAAGAACACATCTTGAAGAACTTTCAGTAATTTTTTTATTGAAAAATATTACATTGTTTAGTGGCAAATGGCCGTCAATGAAATAATGTTTTTATATACACGGTTTGCGGTGACCAACATTGCGGCGAAGTGGATCATCTGAAAAAAAAATGCGGATGAATTTAGTCAAATATAAGTATAAACTAGTCTTTAATCGAAGGATTTTAAAAAATATTCATTTTTCACAAAATGGCGGACAGTCAAAGTTAATGGTTGGATTTTAACGAAAAAAAAACGGCCGTTTTTTGGCTATAAAACGGACATTTTTTTCGAAAAAAAAAATCGAACGATTAAAGACTCCATTTTTGTGTATTAAATAAGCCTGCAAAGTTTGAAGAAGATCGGTTCATTAGTGTTCGAGTAATCTTGGTCACCGACTTCAGAAATGCCATTTTGAGAAAAACGCGTTTAAAGTTTCAATTTCAGTTTACACGAAGAAAATATTTTTTTTTGTAAACTTACATAGAGTCATCTATTCCGGGCCCATACAAAAGTATGGGCCCGGATACTTATACTTCAAAAAAATGCAATAAAAAAAATCGATTTTTTCAAAATCGCAAGTGGGGGTAACCCCTTAAACAAATTGTCACATCCCTGCGTATTTTTGCGGAGATTTTTTATTTTAGAAAATACTGCGAACATTTGTATAGAATCGGATAAAATTTGTTTGAGTCATCCTGCAAGTCATTTTGAAAAACGTTGTTTCGGCAAAAACGCCTTCAAAGTTTTGCGTCACACTATTCGAAGTCTGACAGTGAACATTTGGCAATCAAAATAACAATTTTTTTATATCAGTACAAATGCACTTAATTCACAACCCTAAAATATAATATATTACTTGAAAAAATGATTTTTAAAAATTTTGTCGTAAATGGAAAGAAAGAAATGGCGAAAAGATACTGGTCGAACGAAATGAAAAAATAATTTCAATACTCTCGTCCTAACCTATGTTGAATGAAGCGTCTAGATATTGCCGCCATGTAAACTCTCTCAGTTAATAATTGCAATACTCCGTGTTCCTTGCATCGGCATTCCAGTTCGTGCACAGCTGTCAGGAGACTTATCCCTCGGCGTATACCAAATGAGTAATCATAAAAGCGCCATTTTTCCGAAGATATTTGAGATATTTCATCGGAATTTATGGGATCGAGATCTCGGCGCGTAAATATACTCCGATGTATTCGCGATACTCTCCTGGATCGTGAATTCCCGAGCTTTTGTATAAATAGAAATATATACTTTGCCTTCCAAGTGCGGAAACACTACTCATCTCTTTCCCCCGCTGTTACAGTATATTAGCGTTTCGCTGGCATTTTACGATGGGCTCCCTCCTCCACCCCCAGGATTCCCTCCTAAGATTATTGGGATCGTAAACCGTTCGCTTCTACGCGGCGTGAACCGTTTATTCCGATTTTTTTTACTCTCCATACTCTTGTTACGTTCAATGATCATCAATTTATTTCTATTTCGAACGCTTGCGAAACACCCCGATCATCGGTTCTTCATTTTCCCGCCATGATTGTTTTATCTATTCTAAAGGGTGTCTCAAAATGACCTGATAGTTTAAGTTACGCGCCATTTTTTTTGGATTTTTTTAACGGAAAAACTACAAAATAAATCGAGATTGCAAAAAGGGGTGTTTATCATACATATCAGTGACTGTAAACAATAATTTTTATGAAGAGGTTAATTTCAAAATGGCGGCTGTGCGGCGTTTATCTCAAAACTGCATTTTTTAAGTTGGCCGGAAACATAACTCAGACAATTTTCAACCGATTCACTTGAAATGTTGAATATACCTTGAAAGATAAATCGTCTATGGAAGTACGTAGGATTTTTTTTTATATTGCATAGTTCATTTGTTATTAACAATTATGTGACGAAATTTTTCACTTTCCAAAAATTTGCCTAAAAAATCGTCAGATAATTGTTAATAACAAATGAACTATGCAATAGAAACAGGGTGTCTACCGACCTGAAAAGTCATGAAAAATCTTAAAAGTCATGAAATGTCATGAAAAATTACCAGTCTACCTGAATTATTATACCCTACTAAATTATCGTTGACTCTATATTCAATATGAACGAACTTTGTGGTACTTGTCGATAGAGAAGCGAATATCGAATCGATAGAAAATAAAATAGAAGAAAGTAAAAGAAAATGATGCGTTATCTCAACATATATTAGTTTTTCTTTGTTATTCGCGTAAAGCGACTAGATTATATTACTCAAAGTTCCTAAATGTATGTAATATTTTTCTAGATGTTCCCAAAATATATTTCTTTACAGCAATCTTGAAATTATGTTTGTCTCACATTTTTTACTACATATGGAATTGTAGGGTTTGTTGACTTTTCGTTTATTCCATATACTTTTTATTGGCATACAACACACATCTGTTTGAAAGAGCAAAATAAAAATATAAAAATTTAGAAAATCGGTCGCACTGTAGAATCATTAAGTATACTTCTATGCCAGAACGTCATACTAAGAGTCATGAAAAAATCCCCATTCCTTGCCTTAAAAATCCTTAAATGTCATGCAATTTCAGTTCTGGGCAAAATTAGACACCCTGATAAAAAAAATTCTACGTACTTCCATAGACAATGTATTTTTCGATATATATTCAACATTTCAAGTGAGTCGGTTGAAAATTGTCTGAGTCATGTATCCGGCCAACTTAAAAAATGCAGTTTTGAGATAAACGCAGCACAGCCGCAAATTTGAAATTAATCGCTTCAAAAAAATTATCATTAATTATTATAAAATTATTTAAAAAATATTATTAATTATATATTAAATAAACCCAAACAAACTCAAACAAATCCAATTATATACCTCAATGTATCAATATTTTTGGAAAAAGACTAAAACCTCACAGTCGTCGAATATCCATAGGTGAATATCCATAAGTATGAATATCCACAAGTCGAATATCCATAAGTGAATATAGAGTAGAAATGAGTGCCAGAAATGGCGGGAGGTAGAGATAAGTGAGTTTGTTTGGGTTTGTTTGGGTTTTCTCTATACTCACTTTTCCTCTACCTCCCGCCATTTCTGGCACACATTTCTACTCTATACTTACCAGGTGTGTAAGTATGAAACCGGAATTTTTGTACAGAAAAACACGTTTATTGTAATGATATGATACAAAGTAACTTATTCAAAGTATTGTCCGACGCTATCTATACATTTTTCCCATCTTTCTGGCAATTTGTGGATTCCGCGCCAAAAGAACTGTTGCTCTTTTGAGGCAAACCAGTCATCGAGCCATTTTCGTACATCTTCGTAAGAAGTAAAGCGCTGCTCAGCAAGTGCGTGTCCCATCGATGCAAACAAGTAGTAATCGGATGGGGCAAGGTCCGGTGAGTAAGGCGCGTGCTGACGAATCTCCCAACGAAACGACTCTATCGTTTCCTGGACCTGTTTTGCTTTGTGTGCTGGTGCATTGTCATGCAGCAAAATCACCTTGTGTTGTGTTTGTTGGTATTCTGGTCGTTTTTCACGCAAAATTCGATCCAAATCGGTCATTTGTTGTCGGTAGCGTTGAGTATTGACAGTTTCCCCAGGTTTCAGCAGCTCGTAATAGATTACGCCCTTCTGATCCCACCAAACACACGGCATTGTCTTTCGTCCGTAGCGGTTTGGTCTTGCCGTCGATGTTGATGGATCACCCGGAGTAACCCATGACTTTTTGCGCTTAGGATTCTCGAAATATATTCACTTTTCATCGCGTCACAATTCGATGGAGAAATGACTTTCTTTTGAACCTGGCGAGCAGCATTTCGCATGATGTTTTGCGGTTTTCCTGCTGTCTTTCGTTGAGTTCATGTGGAACCCATTTCCCCACCTTTTGTATCTTTTCCATGGCTTTCAACCGAACGGAGATGGCTTCTCGGGTCACCTTTAACTGATCCGCCAGTTGTTGTTGTGTTTGAGCGTCGTCTTCGTCCAACAAGGCTTGCAGGTCAGCGTCTTCAAACTTTTTCGGTGGTCTTTCACGTTCTTCGTTCCTCACGTCAAAATTGCCACTTTTGAACCGTTTGAACCACTCGAAACACTGTGTTTTACCGAGAGCATGCTCACCAAACGCCTCCACAAGCATTCGATGCGATTCGGCTGCGGTTTTCTTCAGATGAAAACAGAAAAGTAGTGCTGTCCGCAAATCGTAATTTGTTGGCACAAAACTCGACATGTTTATCTCTAATAAACTAATGCAACTGAATGAAACTCGTGTTATTGTGAGTTGGAAATCTTTGTCGGATATCAATACAATAACAAGACACCGCTGACGTGATGTGTCGGTAACTGCATCGCCATCTAGCGCCACCTATGGGCAAATTCCGGTTTCATACTTACACACCTGGTACTTATGGATATTCGACTTATGGATATTCACTCATGGATATTGACACTGATGGATATTCGGTTATGGAAATTCGACTTATGGATATTCTACCCCCAATCCTAGAAACCAACTCGTATTATTTACATGTACCTGTTTTTTCATTACCCGAAAAGTCTGATTACATTTCCAATCCTATGAAATACTTTTCCTTTGCTGTGTAATAGCTGTAGATTTTTTAAATAAACCATGCATTTTCATGAAAAAAAACAGCGAGTACTTATTCAGCATCCCAATAATAAAACCAATATAAAAAAAAAAATCAAACACACAATGGGAAATTTCGCTAGTTTTCCGAAATCCCCATACGATCGTGAACGATTTTGGGGGCGATGAATATGGCGGCGTATGACTGAAGGTGAACGAGGGCCTCATGCGTGGCTTGTCAGGGCTGCTTCGGTTTCCGTTCTGCTTCGCACATCCGCGTAAGCTTCGAGTTCACCCTGGTAGAGAAGTGTCGGCGTGTAAGCTTCCGCGCGTACTCGCATACATGTATCGCAACGAAAATTATGGTCACCCCCTTCGCAAGCTCGGTGGGGCTGAATCGATGGCTCAAAGTTGAAGAGGCGTATTCCGTGCGCGATAATTATAAGCTCGAGGTCCTTCCGTCGTGCAGGCCTCGTGTATATCTGTATGCGTGTGCAGGATCGTAGAAGGGTGCGCTCCCTTTGTCCTGTCAGTCGAGAGTTCCGCTCTCGCTGGCATCGCGGTGCTTATCGCACGCTCTAATACGTCTCTACGGCACATAACGCCCTCGTCTGTCTTCTCTTCGTCCTCTCGCTCTCCCGCATCCCTTCGATCGTACCACTCGCCCTCCCAGCCCCAGTCCACGTGGGAATACACTCGAGAGTGAAGAGTTCGAATGAGTAGAGCAATGTTGCTCAGCAAGTTCGATGGCCGCACTCGCGAGCCGAAGAAGCTTCAGTGACCGAATTCACTTTTAGTCTTCCATCCGATCATTCATTGTAGTTTCTCAGGTAAAAATAGCGATCGGTATTCGCCTGTGGAACGAAAAGGCGGCGAGAAAATTGGCAACGAGTTAAGGCCGCAGCCTGAATTAGGAGGTCCGAAAAATCATTTTCTTTCTGGCTTATGTTTAAAAAAAATTTTAACTATACCAATGTGAACGCTAAAAATTTGGGTAATTTTTGGGAACTTTTTGGAAGAAAAGTACTCAATTAAATATTTCGGAAAATTAAGAATATATTTGGCTATAATTGACCTATATTACATAATTTTTTCATAGAAAAATATTGAGATCCAAGCGACTTATGCGCTGCCTTCGGAGGCGCGCAAAAAAGTTCCTCCACTGCTGACATGATTCCGGCCGATTGAGCAGCTGAAACCGAAAAAGGAAAAAATGTCGTTAAACTGGAAGGCGTTTCCTGTAAAATGACCTAGGGTTTTCGAAAAATATCAAAATCTAACAAAATGGCGTAGTTATGAAAAAAAGTCTGCTTTCTTGCCTATAAAATGGTCGTTTTTTTCAATGCCAAATCGTCAATTTTCATCCAATCAAAAATATCCTACGTCATTGTATAGTAAATATATTCAAGAGTACTCAGTTCAAATTTCAAGTCAATCGGATAATTGCTCTTTGAGTTACAATGTCAGCAAATTTGAAAAATCTCATTTCGAGAAAAAACGCGTTTAAATATTAAACAATCGATTTTTGAAGAATTTTCGAAGATAAAATGATTAGAGATACGGCTTTGAAATTTTTACAGGATATTCTTGAAAGTATAAACTGTCGAAAAAGGCAAAAAAATCGATTTTTTTAAAGTGTCACACTGGTATAGCCCCTTCAATCGTTAGATAAACTATCCAAGAATATATTTACAGAGTTACAGAGGCCAATTGTAAATATTTTCGAAGATACAAGGCCAAAAGCAGAGAAACGATTGATATGTCCTCCTATTGAAAACTTTGAAGCGCGTTTTCTCCAGTTTTCGTTTTCACGATTTTTCCAAATTGGCGGGCGTAATAGCAAAAAAACTAAACGACCTATTGAATCAAACCAAAGTTTATTTCCTTCAGTATGAAAATCTTTTCTAAGTGAATAAAAAAGCCGTTGGAAAAGTATTTTTAAATAATTTTTATAGCACGTTAAAGTGTTTTTGTTAAACACATTTTTTTTCACACCTGAGAAAAGTAATAATTTTACGATTTTTTTAGTTTTTTTTAAATTCACCCAGAAGAAAAATATATGACAATTGAACATTTTATTGGTTTTTTTATTTCCTTCAAGAATTACGAGCTGCATCTTTCCCGCCGATTGGGGGCAGCAGTGGCAAGACGCACATGGAATATACTGATCAATCTGCAGTCACTTGTTGTTTCAAGTTGAAATATTTTTTATACATTTCAACATTACATTTTTTATACATTTCAAAATATACATGAAAAGATACCTCAATGTTTACTGGGCCCACTTGTTTCTTCCGGACTGAAAAAATTCCCGAAAAAATGATTTTTCGGACCTTCTAATTAAGGCTCCTGCCTTAGGGGATCATTCCTGTGTAACGGGTCGAAAATAGCTGATTTCCGCAATTTTTTTTTCGATGGTTAAAATACGCTAATCAATCTGATTTTCTACTGTCAAATCAAAGCACTCATGAAGAACAGAAAATAAATGTTTAAATGTTTATTTTTATTCTCATTCCATTTTTTCAACGGTTGAAAGTGTCTTTAAAAAAAGGAGTCCTCACGGTGGACACGGCCATAAATATTATCTGAAGCAAAATTTGTGAAAATATTATTAATCAGTATGAAAGCCGCTATCTTGCTATGGAGGTTTTTTCAAAATCAAAAGTGACAAAATGGCGGTGGTTCAAAAAAAAGTAACGAATTTGGCCTGTTTTTTCGTCAGTTTTTCGTTAAAAAAATATGAAGATTTAAAAAAAAACTTCCACAGCAAAATGAAGAATGGCGTGAAGAATGTTCTGTCAAAATTTTAGACGGATAGCTTGAAAACTCTTCCTTTGAGAGTGTACACCGTTTCAAAAAGCGACATTTCGAGAAAAACGCGTTCGTAGTTTCGGGTGCGCAATTTTCATATAATTTGTCTACTTAGGATCAATCGGCGATTGAACCAAAAAACCAAAAAAAAAGTTGGTTGACGGCTGCCATGATTCTGGACCTTTTGCTCAACTGAATTTAAAAAAATCAAACGGCATTTTAATTTGTAGACCTGAGGCTATCGCCGGAACTAGAGTAAAGTAAAAATATCGAAAATTGAATTTTTGCCACGGTTTTCGAAGTTAAGTTCCAAGTTTTGTCATTTTTTTCACTTTTCCAGCTTAAAAAAAACTGTGGCAGATATCAGAAATATTCTAGTTCGGATGAGAACTACAGATGTGCTGCCTATACCATAAAAATTTGAGCAAAATCCGTTCGATAGTTTTTGAGATATCGTGGGAACCAATTTGAAAAATACAGTTTTGAAAAAACGCGTTTCAAGTACGATTTACAAAAAGAATATGTTGCCTGCTATGCCGGATAAATACAACACGCGCACATTTTTTGCTATTTGTTCAAAAGAAAATTCAATTTTTTGGACCTGTCACATGGGATGACCGCATTAATCTTACGAGTACGAGCTTCGTCCGCGCCAGGCCTCACGCGGCTGGTCGAATCCCTTTTTCCAAGAAAGGCTGTAGCAACCGGAATAATGCGAATTTCGCGACCAAAATTCAACAGCATGTTTATGAAAGTCCCTATTTCTGAATAATGCAACAAAAAATCAAATTTTCAAAAAAAAATTCCCACTGGAATGTTCCTTTAAAGCTCGGTGTTGCACGAAGGCATTGAACGTCAAAAGGTCATTTCGGAAGACAAATCCCTCCGCGGCGAACCTCTGCGTGGGTTTGCCAGTGCGTTGCGATGAGTTTCCCTCTCGAGCTTTTTTTTCCCGCATGATCTTCCGCGTGTCTAGAGGCTCAACGGATCGTTAGACTCCCTTCTTCATTCTCCATCCTCCCTTCCCGCCGCGCCCTCTCACTCACCCTGTTTCCGTCCAACTTTTGCCAAGAGTTGTCGTCGTCGAGCGGATATCTTATGGAGTTTTATTTTTACGGCACGCGCCTTACTCGAGAGAAGCTTCGGCGCAGCGCCTGGCTCAGCATCTCTAGAGGGCGGAATGCCACTAATTGCTCCAGGAAGTCACCACTCCACAAATGGACAACCGCGTCCTTGATACAGGGCTCGAGTCCTCCTGGAGAACGGCAGGAAAAGCTCCTGGGTATATAAAAGATCGAACCTCCCCCCCACCCCCCCTCCCCCCGCCAGCTACTTTCTGAAGGCGCTGATTTCCTGCCCCTGAAACTGATAAGATTGATTGAACGACGATGGGAGTTTTTTTCGAGAAATTCACCGTGTACGAGAGTGACAAGGTGAGTGGTAACATCAATCACTAAACGATTTGCGCAGCACATTTCCGACAAATTGCCAGTTCCATCAGCCAAAAATTCTTTGGAAATGAAACAAACTCGGAAAACATGGTAGCCAGTGTTCTGCATTGACGGTTAAGGGGGGATTGTCTTTTTTTTCGCAAAATTTACCGCTTTTTGGGAATTTTTTTGTGAAGAAAGTATACAACGGTAAACTTGTGAAACTTGGCATATAGTTTTATTGATCTGTTTACTACATACAAAAAATTTTTTAAACAATTTCATCAAAAAATCCGCCTCCCACCCCCCCTCGACGCGCGATGGTCCTTTTTTGATGGTGTGCACGATTACAGCCTTCACGTTCATCCTGCAACAAAAACCCAAAAAGCATTTTACTTTAGACACATATAGCTATCGTTCGATGAAGGGAAAAAAAATTGACGATTTGATGACGTTTTGAACTTGAAGTATCGATTTTTCGAAAAAAATTGATCGATTTTTTGTTATAAATAAAAAACTATTAAACGTATTGCTTTTTTGCTTCATCAAACGATAAAAGGATGTCAGCTGAGCATTCTGTCCAAATTTGAAGGCAATCGGTTGAATAGTTTTTGAGAAATCGTGCACACCATCAAAAAAGGACCATCGCGCGTCGAGGGGGGTGGGAGGCGGATTTTTTGATGAAATTGTTTAAAATTTTTTTTGTATGTAGTAAACAGATCAATAAAACTATATGCCAAGTTTCACAAGTTTTGCGTTGTATACTTTCTTCACAAAAAAATTCCCAAAAAGCGGTAAATTTTGCGAAAAAAAAGACAATCCCCCCTTAAGGTAGTCCTATCGCTTCACACTAGTCATACCATTGAGACCCCGCTTGTTTTGGCTAAGATCATCCTTTCCCCATTTTTTTCACCAATTGGACCGAGCTACCATAAGACTATTTTAATATTATTTTTTATTTATTCTGTCATCGTATAAATACGCTATTATGAAATCAAAATACACTTACTTGATTGCCGTAACACCACAAGCATGGGCTGGAGACCAAAAGATGCGACGAACTGCTTTTTTTACTTTGAGTAAACTCATTGACTGCTTTTTTTTACCTTGAGTAAGCTCATTGACAAATGAGCATGGTTCATTAGAATTGCATTAAAAACCAGGTGTTTAAACCCCACGCCAAGTGCCTATGAATCTTTCTACAAAAACTATCTCTTTTTTGAGATGCGAAAGTACTAGAGAAAACCTGCACGACCTACAGTCTCCATAGATCTGATGAATCGTGCTGCAGAAGAAGTCATCAACAGCAAAAGTATCCGAAAAGCAGCAAAAGATGACAAATTAGATCGAACTATGCTTTTACCTTGTTTTCTATGTTTCTTTTGTAAAAAAAAACCATCATTATCCCACTGGCTCAATTGTGCTTAGTCTAGCCTGAGGTATAGACCCAACTTACATGAACATCACAAAAGTCGGATGGCTTCAGTAAAACCGTTGCTTAGGTACTAGTAAGTCAGATGGCTGTAGTGAAACCGATGCTTACTAGCCAGCAACGCTTGTATTCCTGTTTTTTATGGTGTTACATAGCCAAAAAACAACCTATCTATTTTTAACGGGGTCCTCTAGTTTCTCGGCTGTTTTTTTACGGCTTTTTCAATAATTTTTTACGGGCAAAGCATCGAAATAATCAATCTCATTGTTTTTGCATAATCTTTATTAATATTTAAATAAGCTTTACAAATTTTTTGAAGTCAAAATATATAATAGAATAAAGGTTATAGTGGCCGACAGGAAGACATCAAGTAAAAGAGGTGCTTGACGGTGACCAAGATTGCGGCTGTTCTGCTAATCTGAAATAAAAAAACCAAACGGCATTTTAATCTTCATATTTAAGACTAGCGATTGAACTAGAGTGAATTCTAAATTACAAAAATTGACTTTTTTATACACTTTTGAAAATTACATTCTATTTTTTACTCATTTTTTCTTAAGTTTTTCGCTCGTACAAAAAAAACTATCGAAGCAATCATGATAATCCTAGTTCAATCGCTGGCTTATAACATATTAAAGATGCTGTATAAATTTGAACAAGATCGGTGCAGTAGTTTCTGAAATATCGTGGTCACCGTTTCGAAAAATGGTGTTTCGAGAAAAACGCGTTTGAAAGTTCGCGCATGTGATTTATACTTGTGAACCACTTCGAATATCGAAAAATCCTTTGGCACACATTTTCTACACATGTTGTAGATGTGATTCATGAAGAAAAAAAAATCGATTTTTTCGACCCGAGAAACTAGAGGACCCCGTTAAGGGGCTATACCAGTAAGACACTTGAAAAGATCGATTTTTTTGCCTTTTTTGACAGTTTATACTTTCAAGAATAGCCTGTAAAAATTTCAAGGCCGTATCTCTAATCATGTTATTCTACAAAAATCGATAGTTAAATCTTTAAACGCGTTTTTCTTGAAAAGTGATTTTTCAAATTTTCTGACATTGTAACTCAAAGAGCAATTATCCGATAGACTTGAAATTTGAACTGAGTACTCTTGAATACATTTACTCTCCAACGACGTAGGGTACTTTTGATTGCATGAAAATTGACGATTTGGCATTGAAAAAACGCCCATTTTATAGGCAAGAAAACAGACTTTTTTCATAACTACGCCATTTTGTTAGATTTTGATATTTTTCGAAAATTCCACGTCATTGTACAGGAAATACCTTCCAGTTTAACGACATTTTTTCCTTTTTCGGTTTCAGCTACTCAATCTGCCGGAATCATGTCAGCAGTGGAGGAACTTTTTTTTGGCGCCTCCGAAGGCAGCTCATAAGTCGCTTGGATCTAAATATTTTTCTATGAAAAAATCATGTAAAATAGGTCAAATATAGCCAAATATAATCTTAATTTTCCGAAACATTTAATTGAGTACTTTTCTTCCAAAAAAATCCCGAAAATCGCCCAAATTTTCAGCGTTCACACTGGTATAGCCTCTTAAAGACATCATTACTTATCGCTTCATTGATTCAGAGCTATACTGCTTAGAACAAAATTATGATCAAGTGCTCCCCCCCCTCTGCGCGACTTCCAGGCGAACGGGACGCGATTGAAACGGACAGTACGTTGGCGCGATTGGTTACGGGAAGTAACGACGAAATTGATCCACCCTCTCGAGCCACTTCGATGTCTGGCCAGAGTTCCGATACACTCGGGAGAAGGGCTTGGCGTCGTTGACGACGCCGCATCTGCTGGTAAGCCTCTCGTCGAGTGGCTCGGAAATTACGAGCTTCGAATCTCTCGCCAAATTATTCCCCCATGGTCCAGAACCAGAGAGACAAAGAGGGAGAGAGAGAGAGAGAGAGAGAGAGAGAGAGAGAGAGAGAGAGAGAGAGAGAGAGAGAGAGAGAGAGACTGGAAGGGACGAAGGGAAAGAAAGAGTTCACAGCAATTCGAGGCCACGGGACATCAACGGACCTTCAATACGTGCACAAATATATTCAACTACTTTTAATCGAACAATTGGCAGTGCGAATTAACGTCACACGCTGTGGCTCGAACACTGAGGGCTGCAAGAGCGGGTTTTATTGTGCCCGGTAACCGGATGAGGGCCTGGAGTGTCTTTCTTTCACGATTCTTCTCCATCACGTGAATGCTCGATCTCTCTGGTACGAGCAGCCTCGGTCAATCGGCTTGTTCTTTCAGTGTCAGCGATTGAAAATGCGCAACCACAAGCCTCGAGTACGTATCCGATTCTCTTTTGTGCGCGGAACGATAATTCACCCGGCCTTAATCCTCGTCATCGTTTTAACTGATTTCATTATCGATCATTGCCCGGCTGTACTCGAGGCTCAAGTGGCTTCTGCGTATTCAACATATGTACGAAGAGAAAGAGAGAGAGAGAGACGTGTACGTCGACCGACAAAATGCTCGACACTGATTAACAAGCAACGAATTAAATTACTGCGCTGTGCAGTTTGCAGTTGATACTCTCACGGGTCTCCCCTCGATTTTGTTTTATTTCCTGCGATATGAAAATGGTGTGCAGGAGCGTGCGATTAATTGTAGATAATTGGAGAATGCGAAGGAAACTTTGAGTTCTTGGTAAGTTGGCGGGGTGAGTGACGGTAGGATAATTGATTGATAAGAATTGATAGTCTGCATGATATTGCTGGTTGTAATATTCTGTAGAGTTGACTGGAAATAGGCCCGTTGATAGCTGCAGCCCTAATTTGATGATTACTATGTTCTATAGGGTCAAAGGGCTGAAGAAAATGTGCTGTCCATTTTGAGCTGGAGCTTAATTTGCTACATTTCAGCCCATTTTGCTACATTTTATTTTACATTACCTAATTTGCCAAATTTCAGCCCATTTTGAACTGGAGCCCAAATTGGCCACTTACAATATTCTGCAGTGTCAAAAAGCTTAAAAAAATGTCCTGCCCATTTTGAGCTCGAGCTGTAATTCGCTACGAACGATATTCTACAGTGTCTTCTTAACTAAATATGACTAACTTAAGGGGTTATCCCCACTTGCGATTTTGAAAAAATCGATTTTTTTTATTGCATTTTTTTGAAGTATAAGTATCCGAGTCCATACTTCTGTATGGGCCCGGAATAGATGACTCTATGTAAGTTTACAAAAAAAAATATTTTCTTCGTGTAAACTGAAATTGAAACTTTAAACGCGTTTTTCTCAAAATAGCATTTCTGAAGTCGGTGACCAAGATTACTCGAACACTAATGAACCGATCTTCTTGAAATTTTGCAGGCTTATTTAATACATAAAAATGTAGTCTTTAATCGTTCGATTTTTTTTTTTCGAAAAAAATGGCCGTTTTATAGCCAAAAAACGGCCGTTTTTTTCGTTAAAATCGAACCATTAACTTTGACTGTCCGCCATTTTGTGAAAAATGAATATTTTTTTAAATCCTTCGATTAAAGACTAGTTTATACTTATATTTGACTAAATCCATCCGCATTTTTTTTTCAGATGATCCACTTCGCCGCAATGTTGGTCACCGCAAACCGTGTATATAAAAACATTATTTCATTGACGGCCATTTGCCACTAAACAATGTAATATTTGTCAATAAAAAAATTATTGAAAGTTCTTCAAGATGTGTTCTTTAAGATGTTATATTGATCGATTAAAAAAGTTTCGTAGTTTTCTTTAAAAAAATTCATGAAAAAGGCCTTTTTTGCGCTACAAGTGGGGGTAACGCCTTAACAAAATATCCAGCCCATTTCAAGCTGGAGCCTTAATTTGGTACATTTCTGCCCATATTGCTATATTTCACTTTACATTACTTAATTTGCTACATTTCAGCTCATTTTAAACTGGAACCCAAATTGGCCACTCGCGATATTCTTTAGTATCAAAGGACTTCAAAAAATGTCCAGCCCATTTTGAACTGGCGCCCTTATTTGCCACTTACAATGTTCTCCAGTGTCAAAGAACTTCAAAAAATGTCCAGCCCGTTCCGAGCTGGAGGCCTAATTTGCCACTCACGATACTCTACAGTGTCAAAGAACTCAAAAAAATATCCAACCCATTTTGAGCTGGCGCCCAAATTTGCTGCTCACAATATTCTCTAGTGCCACAGAACTTAAAAAAATAATCAGCCTGTTTCAAGCGGGATGCCTAATTAGCTACTTGTAATATTCTATAATGTCAAAGACCTTTAAAAAAATGCCCAGCCCATCCCCAGTTGGAGCCCTAATTTGCCACTTACAATATTCCACAGTGTGAGAGAACTCAAAAAATGTCCAGCCGATTTCGAACTGGAGCCCAAATGTGCTACTCACAAAATTCTACAGTGCCAAAGAACTTAA
Source organism: Ophion slaviceki (assembly GCA_944452715.1). Classification (NCBI taxonomy): domain Eukaryota; kingdom Metazoa; phylum Arthropoda; class Insecta; order Hymenoptera; family Ichneumonidae; genus Ophion; species Ophion slaviceki. The sequence goes on along the minus strand of OX101793.1, from coordinate 22,307,928 downwards.
AAAAATGTCCAGCCCCTTTTTTCGTTGAAGCTCAAATTTGCTACTCACAATATTCTACAGTGTCAAAGAACTTCAAAAAAAAGCCAGCCCACTTCAAGCCGGAGCCCTAGTTTGCTACTTTCAATATTCCACAGTGTCAAAGACCTTTAAGAAAATATCCAGCCCAACCCGAGCTGGAGCCCTAATTTGCCAGTTACAATATTCTACAGGGTCAAAGAACTTCGAAGAATGTCCAGCCCATTTCCAGCTGGGCCTATTTTCGAACACCCAGCGAAGTTAATTTTAATTGAGTTTTCAATTCAACGATGGCCTCACGTGCATGGATACATCAAGATTGACTTGTAGTTCTGTAAGTACGAATATGAACTGCACTCTCCGCACGCAAAACCCGTGCTTGATTAATTCAACACTATTGTCGACAGGATCATGAAGCGCTGAACTCGATCAGCTCGATTTTTTTTTCCTCGGTTACCACGCTGCTCTATTACTTCTAGGCTGCTCCATCCGTTTCTCTACTGGTGCATATACATAATGCTACTTCTGTATAAGCATTTCGAACGAGGGACCGACAGCCAACGTGCCACTTGACAAAACGAGTTATGCTAACGAGTTAGTACAGCTTAGAATGTATCCCATCTGTTGTGTGTGTGTGTGTATATATATATATATATATATATATATATATATATATGAACCATAGAATTGCTCTGCAGCACGAAGGAACCAGTCGATACATCAAGTCGAAAGTGACTTGGGTAATTGATTTAGTATATTATTGCTGAGAAGAACATCGTGTTACAAAATATAGTGTGAGCATTTTTCTTCTCCACGCTTTTTCCTTCTCGAGGCTTTTACACCACATCTCTCTCTCTCTCTCTCTCTCTCTCTCTCTCTCTTTTGTCTCTCCTTTCCTTTAATTAAATCCGTTGACTTTCCCGTACATTCTCCGCTTCGTTCTACGATTTCGATGATTCGTTTTCAAATCTTTTCGCGAGCTGCCAGATTGCAATTGCAAAATTACCATCTCCGGTTCTCTTATCAATATACTCAATTTCAAAATGACACCAAAAATTCGACAAAGTCAAAAAAATACTTTATTTTCAATCCAACGATTTTTACGCCGGAACTCATTACATTGTGAATTTCCATAGTCCGCAATAAATATGTCCGCTGATCTGGGTCATACCTAGTATCGTAAATCGTAACTAAAGATCACCAAATTCGAGAATCTCCGAATGGTGAAAATCTGATCCGAGGCTCCATAAACCGGGTATAAAAACATCCACGGTCCAGTCACACTTTATTCGAAGCTTATTAATTCCTCGGATGGCGGAACGTGGTCCCCATACGAATGAGGGAAAGAAGATGAAAGAATGGGCAGAGCATCAAGTTGCAGGCGGGGTGGAGGTACGAAGCCACACGCCGTAAACTTTGTTTCTCGTTAGCTCGAACTCGAAGCCACAAACTGTTTTTTTCTTCTTCCAGTGCTCTGTGGAGAATAAAAATCGTCAGGACTCGAACGTATGGTGGTGTGATTTACAGAGGCATACACTTTTTTTTACCGTGCATCTATAACGAAGCGAATCCTATTAAAATCGACGTGACCACAATTTTGTTAACGATGTGGTTGAAACATGTGTCTTCAGGATGGAAAATGTACCTTTGATGTGAACGCATCAAGGAAATCGTTCGCCTTTCCTGCTCGTGTCAACGGAATCGTCAACCTGCGCGATTGACATTGAGAAACTCATGTTAATTCGTGCGAGAAGTGCTTCCAGCGAAAATCAATCGATCAATCTTCCCGATGCTGATTCTTGGTAATACGTTTTGTTCGTTAGTGTCACGAGGCACCTCGACGCGCTTGTGGTCGGAAGAGACTTTGATGTGATCGCGGCTTCGTGATCCATTCTCGCACATCCCACAGCGTGGTATTCTTTCCGCTCGAGCGGATACGACGAAATAGTATAGGAATAAAAGATTGCGTACGAAGTTGCTGGCGGGGCACGTAGCGGGAAATCGCGTAGACGAGCATGCAGCATCCGGTTGTTGCATGTATAGGATGCACGCGTGTATACGCATTTATTGTATGTGAGTACACACCTATATAAGTATTTGTACACGATTCGTTTAGAGCTCTCTCTCTCTCTCCCTCTCTCTCTCTCTCTCTCTCTCTCCCTCTCTCTCTCTCTCTCTCTCTCTCTCTCTCTCTCTCTCTCTCTCTCTCTCTCTCTCTCTCTTTCTCTCTCTCTCTCGCTCCCTCACTCACTCTCTCGTTTTCGCTCAACGCACGCGAAACAATGCAGACAGTCATCGCAATATATTATTCATCAAAGTACTCAAAGAGAAAGAAGGGACGGGCGCCATGGTGGGGGGAAGTGTGAGGGGAGAGAAAATTCGCCACGAACCCTGAGTGGGTAAGGATGGAAGGGAGAGAAAAAGAGGAAGAGAGCGAGCGAGAGAGAATAGACGAAAGACATTGAGTGAACGAGCAAAGTTAAGGGCTCCGGGATGTGGTTAATGAACGGAGGAAACAACAATTTGTCTCCTCACCTCGAACAATGAATTTAGAGGTAAATGAATTTGTCGAACGCCGCAGAGTGCCACCGCATCTCCGTGGGGGAAAAAGAAAATGAGGAAGTATTGCAATCAGCCGCGGGATACTTGAAAACTAGCATAACCGAAGAATAGCCTCGTAGGTCCATCGCGGTCCCCACAAATGAAAGTTCGTTCTGTATTATCTTGCCGTTTCGGAAGTGCGACGGAATGTTGTTTTATACGGAAAATGAGAAAAAGAAGAATTCGTTTTATATCGAGCAATTGTGTTGGGTTTTCGTTGCGGAATGAGAGCTAGAGTGAACAGGGTCATTTCCGAATTAAAATGCAAGACGGCAGATTCGTTTCAGAATGAAATTTCAAGAAGGCACTGTCATTTCAGAATGAAACTTCGATGAAGGCAGTGTCATTTTATAATGGAATTCCAAGAAGGCAGATTAGCTTCAGAATGAAATGTCGACAAGGCAGTGTCTTTTCAGAATTAGATGTCAAGAAGGCAGATTCGTTTGAGCATGAAATGAGAAGAAGACAGTGGCATTTCAGAATGAAATGTCAAGAAGTCAGTGTCATTTCAGAATAAAACTTTCATAAAGGGAGTGTAATCCGTAATGAAACTACGAGAAGGTAGATTCGTTTCAGATTGAAATGTCAAAAAGGCACTGTCATTTCAGAATGAAACTTTGATAACAGTAGTGTAATTTCGTAATGAAATTCCAACATGGTAGATTCTTTTCAGAATGAAATGTCAAGAAGTCAGTGTCATTTCAGAACGAAACTTTGATGAAGGCACTGCAATCCATAATGAAATTACAGGAAGGAAGATTCGTTTCAGAGTGGAATGCCAAGAAGGCACTGTCATCTCAGAATGAAACGTCGATGGCAGCAGTGTAACTTTAGACTGAAACTTCGATGACAGTAGTGTAATTTCGTACTGAAATTTCAAGGAGGCCGATGCGTTTCAGTATGAAACTCCTGGAAGATTGGTTTATTTCAGAATGAAAAATGGAGAAAAACTGGTTTATTTCAGAATGAAATTTCAAGACGTCAGTGACATATCAGAATAAAATGTCAAGAAGACAGATTCGTTTCAGGATAAATCTTCGAGAAAACTGATTTATTCCAAAATGAAATGTCAGGAAAGTAGTTTTATTCCAGAATAAAACGCCAAGAAGACAATTTAACCTCCGAACGAATCTTCATAAGGACAGTTTCATTTCAGAATGAAATGCCAGAAAGGCGGTTTCATTTCAGAATGCTATCTCAACAAGCCAGTGTCATGTCAGAATGGGATTTCAAGAAGGCAGATCCGTTTCATAACGGAATTTCTAGAAGACTGGTTTATTTGACAATCAAAAGCCGAGAAGGCATTTCAGACCGAATGTCAAAAAGTCAAATTCATTTCAATATGAAATTTCAAGGCGATAGATTCGTTTCAGAATGACCCTTCCAGAAGAGTGGTCTATTTCAGAATGAAATGTCAAAAAGACAGTTTCATTTCAGAATAAAACTGCGAGAAGGCAATTTCACTTCAGAATGAAATGTCAAGACGGCAGTGTCACATCGGAAACTCCGAGAAGGCACTTTCATTTTAGAATAACGTGTCAAGAACGCGAAATATTGATCGAACCGCCAAGTTTGTAATTCAGCCGACGATATTCTTCATCAAACCGACAGTGTTTTTGTTCCCGCTACGAATAGCTATCAACGCAAGCAGCATTTCTTTGCACGCTTGACAAATTTCGTTGCAGGTCCGCTGCTGCAGAATTCATCGATACGATAACACTTTTTTCTCCAGTATAGATTGCCTCAAGTACAGCTCGCATATATATTCAATCATTCGTACTACGGGAATAGAATTTTTTTATTCACTCGCATTATTCTCCTGTCGAATGAGACGAGTCGGGAATAGAGCGAGGCAACGTTCAATCGAAAATTTCCCGAGCCTGAAAATTTGCCCTCTCTCGTTCTGGCTCTTCTCTCCCTTGAGCTGGAGTGTCTCGCTCTTTACATTCGTGGTTTTGAACGAGAGAACGACGACGTGTGCGCGAAACGAGACCCGATATTGGATCGTGATGCGCGGCGGTGCACCACTTGATCCCTTCTTGGAAACCCGATAGAATTGGAATCCCTACCCGCCGAAAGCCGCGCTTGACCGGGATACGAAAAACCTCCCGGCCTCGATAAGAGAGAGAGAGAGAGAGAGAGAGAGAGAGAGAGAGAGAGAGAGAGAGTGAGAGAGAGAGAGAGAGAGAGACGCACGGGAGTAGAACGATAGAAAATCCAAAGCGCATCAGACAGACCGCTTTGCTCGATCGATACTCCACTTTCCTATACCGCGACCACCCACACCTTTACACCTGGGATTTCAATCTTTCACACGTACATACCGACTGGCATAGAAATTGGTGTCAATCACCGAGACTTTTCAATCGCCCAAGCTCTCTCTCGTTATTCTTATTGTTTGCTCGACGAACGAGGGCATGCACTTTTCGCGCGCTCCAATTTCTCGTCTCCTTGAAAAAAAACAAGCCCATACCAATCAACGCTGCTTCGGAAATTTCGACATCAATTTTTCTATCGGAAATCGCGTTCCCACAGTAAACACGCACGGCAGAGGAACATAATTCATATCATACATAATTCCACGTAATTTTCGAATTTTTTAAATACACTTCGACGCTCGAGGGACGCGGCAATAACGACGTACACGAGGCCACCTAACGCGCGCATAATGACAACTCATAAATTTCCACTCGGCCAGCCACGGATACAGGGAGCGAGGGAGCGATTTTTTTTTCTTTTTTTTGGTTGGAATAAATATTGATAAATATTACCCAAGTTAATCGACGGGGGGTGTGGAGGAAGGTATGGATGCGCGCAAGGGATGCGAGTTTGGGTTGTTTCGTCTGGCGCGTACCGCGGAACGCTACGCTGGAAATATCCGAAACCAGCAACGGAGGCAAGACAGTAGGGGCTAACTTTTCTCCGAGAGACGCCGACTAAACAGGGTCGGGGGTAGTTGGCACCCCCGCAGCGACACCGAAGTATAATCTAATTTGTACTTCGGCAACTAAGCGCCTCGGCGTCGACGTGCGTCCCTTTTGTGACTTGTGCCTGACTCTATCTACAGGGTGGCTCGAAGAGTGACGTCCAGAAGACAAATCACCCCCACCCATGTTCCACGGTCTTTTTTACTTTTCGAGAAAAAAGCATTTTTTTCACTTTACCTGTAGCACACGTATTCATTTTTCTTCTCTGTTTATGTACGATTTTTTTAACGTGTCGAGAAAAAAAGCATTTATATTTTTTTTTACTTTTCATGTAGCTAAGTTTTAATTTATTTCTCTTTTGTTTATGTACTGTGCTGTTAGAAGTTTTTGAGAGAACTTGGGAATCATTTAAACTAGTGTAAGCCTTTTTTATCAGCTGAACTTTGGTGACTCAGCGGCTTGCAATTTATATTACTTATAAAGTAATTAATTAAACTTATATACTTTATGAAGGATTTATATTTTTTTTACTTTTCCTGTAGCCAAGTTTTTATTTTTTTCTGTTTTGTTTATGTACTGCCCTCTTAAAAGTTTTTGAGAAAACTTGGGAATCATTTAAAGTAGTGTACGTATTTTTTGTTATCATTTGAACTTTGGTGTATCGTATCGTCTTGCAACTATTTTTTAAAGACCGAAAAAAGTCGTTTTACCGTTTTTTTTTTCGTCTACGAGATTATTAGTTTGAGATTTGGGAAAGGGCATTTTATTAAGCATACATTGAACTTGTTTCGTGTAATTCTTTATGTAAGAAAATAAAAAATTGACAGCTTCATTGAGGTGTAAGAGCCTCTGTATGAAAAATGTGGTCTAACGGCAAGATCGATAACTTGACAATGGTTGGTCTGGAAAATGAAAAATAAAGTTGAATCATCTATATAAATGTAGTTTTTGTTGTACATAGCCGTTTTTCGAAAAAAATCACAAAATGTCAGGTGTCAAAAAAAGTGTAATTTTGGCGAATTTTTAACTTATAATCGAGGGCTTAAAAAATACTAAATAAAAAAACGGCTACGTACAACGATAGCTACTGCAATTACGGAAATTTTGGTATTTTAAAGTCGAAAATCGGACAATTATATCGTGATGATTCCGGCCAGCTCGAGAAAAGTCGGTTCGATAAAAACGCGATTGACAGTTTTAGTATACGTAGATCGTTGCGCCACTTGGTCTCATTTAATCGTCTATAACTGGGCCAATTTTCAATATTTTGACTTGAACATTTTTTCACACATTGTTGAATGTGTATACTTTGAAAAAATGCAAGAAAAATCGATTTTGTTTAACCATCACAGTAGTGTCCCACCTTAAACTTATGATCAAAATCAACGACATTTAAGGGGTTATATACAGTTAAAATTTTCGAAAAATCGATTTTTTTTAAATTCCATTTTCGTACTGTACATATATTTAAGTACACACATAAATTTTCTTATCAATCCAGCGAATATTCTCGAAGTTACACGCACATTTGTAATGACGTGTCAGAGCGTTCGAAAGCGCTTTTGAAACTTTAAATGCGTTATTCTCAAAACTGTATTTTTAAAGTCCGTGAGCAAGATTTCTCGGAAACGGCTGAACCGATCAGTCTCAAATCTTCACACAATCTTTTCAAGTATATTTTTTGGTAATTAATCGAAGGTTTTTTCTCACCGATAAATATTTGCCATTTTATAAACAATTCAAGGCCTTCTTTTTTGTCAAAAATCGACATTTTTTAGAAGCCGCCATTTTGTCAAATAATATTATTTTGCTTATTTCTTCGATCAATTACAAGATAATCCATTATGTTAACGAAATATTTTTGGTTTTTTTATTTTAGATGATCTAGTCCAGAGATATCGTGCTCACCGCAAGACGCCTTTTTTAGAGGTGCTCTCGGAGATCAGCTATAGCACATTTCAAAATAATTATTTTTAAAAATAAAAATGTTAAAATACAGTTAAAAGTTAATATGTGTACAAATTTTTACGTTAATAGATTTAAATGTCTTGTCAAGAAAAATTCTTAAAAAATCGATCTTTTTGGGCCTCCTGACTGTGTATAACCCCTTAAATTAGTGTTCAGTTGGTTATTTATTTATCGCTTTACGTTACATTTCATGATGATAACAAGAGTTTAAAAAACATTGCCTTTCACGACGATAACCAGAGTTAAAAAATCGCGAGAACAGAACATGCACGAAAGAGGGGAAAAAACGTGCTTTTTCTCGTAAACTAAACAAAAAAATTGTAGAATCACATGGAGGTGGTTCGGATAGGTATTGATTCCAGGCATCAAGATTTTTCTTTTGGACGTCACTTTTCGGCCCACCCTGTACATGTATATACATAAATATATAAATATATGTAGACATAATATAGTCACGAGGAAACCGTCCAACGGATCCTTCCGAAACCACCAGCAGTGCCAACATCTAGCAGGTAGATATGTATATATAGATATAGAGACCCGTCGGAACCTAAAATAAAATAAGAGACGTAACTTTCGTTTCGCAAAGTCCTCTTTAGGCCCTTTCGTCCTCGAGCGAGCGATATGAGCATCTTCGTACACGCCGGCTTGTTACATATTTTGTTTCGTATATACAGTGCGGCGCTACCCCTCGCTGGGCAACCCTCGGATCCGGACCGAACGTAATGAACGGGATTGGCCAGACACGAAACAAATTGGCTCCTATATGGGATCGTGAATGGAAGGAAGGATAAATCACATCCTTCAAATTTAATCGGCAGTATCCTCGCCCCATTGTGTCTATTTTTCCTAGTGTCAATTGGCATTTTTCAATAATATTTCAAATTTCGATTTAAAAATGGCCAAAGCCAAAGGAACAATGGCTGGAATAATTGTGTTTTTGAAATATGACGATGGGCAGTTTTGTAGTTGGTGCGATAGGAAGTGTACAGACTTAATTCAAAAAACAAACGTCTGTCTGACAGGTATTGCCTTGGTCTCAGTCTCAGCCTCAGCCAATAGCTGGACAATATCCGAGTAAAAATGCAATTGATCGGTCCTCGCAAGAACCCGAGGGCATTCGTACGTCTCCCTATCGATTTACTGGAAGTGACAAATTATCAATTTAATTTCCCGCCCCACCCTTCTCACGAAATGCAAAAAAAATCAGCCAATCGTTATTAGAATCTCCCAAAATATTTCGTAACTCGACCTACACTGTCAAAAAAATATTAAATTTAAATAGGATCCGTTCCAATCAAATATGTTTTTTTCATTGTCTCACGACCTCCTACGATCCAATTTGGTTCAAATATTTTTTAAAAATTTGTTTGAGCTATTCCTTTAAATATTATATATAGTCGAATTAAGTAAATAAATAAATATTACATGTTTTTAAATTAAGTAAATAAAGATTCGATTCCAATAAATGTTTTTTTATTTACCATCTAGACTGCAAATCCAAGTGTACTGTATGCATAGAATAGTTCATAAGCCCAAAATATAATGAAATACTCAATTTAGAGTTCTGCCACAATTGATTATGTACCATAACTCATCCTTCCCTCACCTTCTGAAATGATTTTAATCGACGAAAATATTTCGCCTGCATATCGAATGTTTGAGGCATCTTGGGCAAGTAAATTTCTATTTATGTGTTGTATTGCATAAACTATATCAATTAGTTAATATGATTGTGATAATTAGAGAGTTTTGTCGAGCATCATGATACTATAGATTTTTCAAACATAACCTATATATATATATCTATATATATATATATATATAT